>MVJL01010163.1:0-23944 GCA_002156465.1 Macrocentrus cingulum
AATTCATATTAATTTATGGGAAAAAAATTTGTTTTTTCGTGTAGTCTTACTTGAAAATATTCATCTGTCGACACACCAAACCATTCTGGAGAATCGAGAAATTGGTGAGGGAAGACGTATACATAAAAAATGCGTTTTATAAAGAATTTCAAAGACTAACCGACGGGTGAAAGGAATAACGAGCTGATAGTTAAACTCACGATTTCGTGCATAAAACCGTATAATTATCGAACAAAAGTTGATATGATGTAATTTATTTATTGGTTTATCAATTAGAGGATTCATAGAAGTTCTGGCGAATTGAATCGCGAGCCTATAAGCAGATCTGGTCACGAGCGTGCACAGGGTCCGATGGGTCACAACCCCACACTCGTGTCACCGCGAGTGTCACCGGTGTGTAGACCCTTTAGCACTCGCTTTCCACCATCACATGACCAGCAGAGACTGTAGAGTGCGCATTAAGGTGGTCGCCACACCGAAACTCTGGCCAGCTCGTAACGGCTTTAATGCGTCAGAGATTTATGTCGTATAGCAGGATGAAATTCCATCGTGGTATAAGAGAGCCAGTGCATGTGTGTGCGAGGAAGGCCAAGAGTTATGCTCTCGCACTGATATCCACTATAAAGCCCCATGAACTCTCCCCACTTTATTTCCATCTTCCTCCTTGTCGAGCTCGCTCTTTTGGATCCTCGTTTCATACTCCCCTACTGCTGCTACACTATCTCGCTACTTCGCCAGAGTTCTCGTATTCCAGGCGCACTTAATTAAATACGTATTAAGGGCCTGAGTGTATTCCGATGTACCGATGTGCGAGCAAGAGAGTGTACTGCAGTCTATCAGCGCGAGGACGACCCTCGCCAACGACGCGCCAGCTCTAGCTGATGGTGCTGGACACTCACTGCCTGCGGCACATGGCTCTCTGATCTGTATAGAGGGCATATACCAACTTCTCCATCACTCAAGCTTCCGATGTGATTTGCGATTTCACGGCTTTTACCTTGAACATTTTTACCGCCGCGCTATATTTTTCGTTCCGCTTTTGTCGGCCTAGAAATCTCAGTTTTCGGCTCGATCCAGCATGGTCTACGCGTGTGTTGAGTGCTTTTTCTATATGTAAAACATTTTTTTTTATAATTATATATTTTACTCTGCTCCATTTAATGCATGAATAAATATCCAACTGGAATTAAAATTTTTATTAGAGCCCGAGTAAAAAAATATAAATGTAAATAATCAGTGACAAGAGTAATTTATCGTAAAAATACATCATAAATTTATTTTAGTAAACAAAAATGAACATTTAATGAATTTTTAAAAGCCCAGCATGTATTAAAAATGTAATTTTAACGAATTTCAGCTGAATGCTGAATTTACGATGCATTTTAAAATTTTTATACTTTGATTTGTGTACAGTAATATACAGTAAATGTTCATTTTTCATCACTTAGATGAATTCATGCTGTTTATTCATGATTGATCAATCATAAATTTATTTTTTCTACTTCGCGAGAGTTTTAGAATTTTGATTGGTATTTTATTTTCAAAATGTCGGGATTCTTTAATGGACGCAGAAATTATAGTTATATCGATATATGTATATACAAGAGGATGAGAAAATTTTTTTTAAAAAAAAAAATGTGAACGCGTGGAGTGAAGTAACGTGATGGAGTATGCAAAGTACAGGGTGTAGAAAATAGCAAAACTATAAAACCCAGATGGAAACTATACAAAGTATTCCTGGGCAAGTCAAAAGACTGTTGGGGTAGGTCTCTCTCTATATATATACGTACGTATATTTATATTGATATATATGTACTCGAAGCTTGTGATGGTCAAGATGCTCAATTTTCTCGCTACTCGCGCCTCGCTATTTCTTCAGTTCTCTTCCTTCACTTTTGCTTGCGTCTTCGGGAATAATATTTCACGGTGAAATGGTGGCAGTTACAAGTAATATTCCTGCAACGTGATAAAATAAAGCATTTGTATTTTCTAATAACACTTCTTCCCTCGCTTGCATGAATTGCACTCTTCGAACCAAACTCACAGAGCAGCAACAAAAAACGCTGTAAAACTTGGCATGCGATTGGCGCTCGCACATCAGACATCACCCTCAAAAACAAGGATACATATTTCGTGAGATAAAAAAAAAAAAAACGGAAATCGCGCGCACACAGTTCGCTTCGGGTAATGATAACTTTAGTGGGATAATGACTGGTCGAATAGACGCAAAAACATCACTCGCCCAGCCACGATGATGGGAATAAGACAGAATGGAACGAAGCAGAGGGATATAGAATGATGAGGACTATGTCCAATAATCAGTTTTTTTATTTTCTCTTGGCTTTAGGAATAATCTAATTATCGGTGAAAACGATTATAGTAATTATGCGCGAGTGAAACCAGAAGATTTTATTTCCCCAGCTTGGCCTCTCTTATACACGTGCGGTCATCTTTTATGTTATTAGGTTGGATATATAGGTGTGTATGTGTATATAGATATGGTGGCCAAC
This sequence comes from Macrocentrus cingulum, assembly GCA_002156465.1. Lineage (NCBI taxonomy): Eukaryota > Metazoa > Arthropoda > Insecta > Hymenoptera > Braconidae > Macrocentrus > Macrocentrus cingulum. The sequence continues at coordinate 2,511 of MVJL01010163.1, forward strand.
GGTCTTTCTGAGCCAAATGAAAAGGCGTATGAAGACCCTCGTTCGTGGAATCACACAGAAATACACTTTGAAACGAAATAAAGGTGTAATTATGTTTGAGAAACCTTACTATTAATATATAATACATGTATTGCATGAAAGGTATGTTGTTTCTTGTGATATAGATATAAATTTTGAATTCTATGCATTAATTGGTTTCCTTGATCCATATCTCACAAGTGTAGAAATATATCTTGCGGATTAGTAGCAAAACACATGATGGAATTGGATTGGTCTTGATGATGCGAAACTTCTTAGTTATCCATCGTTATCGCCCGTGGGCGTCCTCGTTATCATTCCTTATCGTTAACAACATCGCCACCATCTCGTTATCGCTTGTAATCGTCCTCACGGCACTCGACGTCCTCGTTTTCGTGCGATCGCGATCGTTAATTATCTTTATCGGCCGAGCTGATCCCCTCCTCTCTGTCTTATATAGCTTACGCGTCGAGCTTCGTCATTATCATTCCGGTAATTACCGCGGCAGACGTGTATGTGTATACACATACATTTCCACGCTATCGCGTCTCGTTATCGCGTCGAAGATCGCTTCCGCAACTCTCGAGGCAAAAGCCACTTGGGCGCACACGCACGTGACCAATTGTTTGACCTCTTTCCACACATTTATACTCGCTGGACTACTGTCTGTTATCCTCCTTCGCGTAATTGACATTCACTTAATCTCAATCTGCAAATGTATACGCCGACTAATTTTGTAAATTTCAATTTTTCTCTTGTAAACAAAGTAAAATATTAAAAAAAAAAATACACTCTCGTTTAATTGATCATCAATTTGTTGCGGAATTATGGAGAAAATGATGATTTTTATTCGTATTTCAATCAATGATTTTTTTTTTACAATTATATGTGAATATATTTTGCATCATTGAGTGAAAGTAACTGATGGAAAATATGATAAATGAGAAATTTAATTGCGGTAAAGATTGAAAATTATAAATCATATAAAGTTTTCATTAAAAATTGTAGTTGTCGTATTTTTATAACTAAAAATAATTGATAAGAAGTATATTATTTATTTTGAAATATATTTTGTTATTTTTAAAATTCGCGTATAAGTAAGAGCAATATATGTAACGATAAATGGATGCCAATCAAAGTTGAAATTTAGCTCACTACCAAGTTTAATTGAATGTAACATCTGGCGACTCTATAGTGTATATATGTGTGTCTAATATTATTTTATATTTTAAATCACTCTCTATACACATCAGTTTCAAATGTGGTTTTCGACTGAGATGAAGATTCCGTAGAATATAAACTTGATGAGAAATATGTGCCTTTAAAATCCTCGTATAGGCGACAAACAAAATAAATTAAATCCTATTTTATTTTCAGATTTGACGTGCCAGTCAAATTGATGCCTATACAAGATGTCGAGAGTATAATAATGCGCGTGAAAGATTTTTTTTTTTGGATGGGGATTTGTATTAGGAGGTTTTCAAGCATCGTTTGAGGGTTTCTATTCACGTGTGTGCCCCACACGCTGCGAGCTATACCCGCGCACTGTTATTAATTAGAAATTGGCATTGGTTAATTCATTTTGGATTATAATATACAAAAATCCCAGACGGTCAATCTGAGCCTTTTGTTAAAATATATATAAATATTTAGATATATACCTGAATAAGCTAGTGTTGATGCACTTTAGATCACAAATATTATTTGTTGGCTCATGCTGTTGGCGAGTCATCAAATGTGCTTAGAATTTGACAAGATGAATGGTTTAATATTCCTCTACAAATATTTGACCTAGTTCACAATTATTAAATTTGTATAGATGCACAATATGATGAAATGGTGATATTATAAAGGGGATTTTTTTTATTTAAACTGATAATGGGTATATGAATGGACCATAAAGTCATCGGCATAATGACATTCCTTTCCACCGACCTCTGCAGGAAATGAAGAGATTTGATAGGACGCCGGAAAAGATCATAAAGCCAAGTAATTAGAGCAAACTCTGTTCACTCGTACAATGCTATCCGCACAGCGTGGAATTGCTGCTTCCGTTCAACTGATGGACAAAAAGATCATAAAGCCAAGTAATTAGAGCAAACTCTGTTCACTCGTACAATGCTATCCGCACAGCGTGGAATTGCTGCTTCCGTTCAACTGATGGACATATGGTTATAGAATATATACATTTTTGGTATTGAGATTAAAATGGGAAATAAACAAAATATCTTGCGAAATATTTTACAATATTATAAATTTTCATAGATTAAAAAAAAGAGCAAACTCTGTTCACTCGTACAATGCTATCCGCACAGCGTGGAATTGCTGCTTCCGTTCAACTGATGGACACTGAAATATCTAGCGGACATATGGTTATAGAATATACATTTTTGGTATTAAGATTAAAATGGGAAATAAACAAAATATCTTGCGAAATATTTTACAATATTATAAATTTTCATAAGATTAAAATGGGAAATAAACAAAATATCTTGCGAAATATTTTACAATATTATAAATTTTCATAGATTAAAAAAATATTTTTTATATACTTACAGCGAATTATTTAATTTGATTTAAAATGCTATACAGCTCTCTACTGTTGAATAAAGTTTGAAAAGTTAGTGTTATAAATTTAATATTTCCATTTTATACACATCAAGTTTAGTAGTTTCATCAGGAAATGTCGTTGTGCCGAGGATGAGAAGACAAGATGTAATTAAAACGATAAAATGCTTAATTAGAGTGGATCAGAAGGAGTAAAGAGGGAGAGAGTGCCGAGCTAGAGAGCTGAAGAGCTAAAGTAGCTGTACACAATACTCGTAAAATGGGAGTTTTATTGAAACGCGTTTTCATCTCCTCCTCCTTCTTCTCCACTATACGCTTCTCTCGTCTCTCTGCTTTCCTTGCAAGCAGAGAATGATTTGAGTCTGCGCAAAATGAAGCTTTATATTATTCCCGGACCCCATACTTAATGCCTGAGAGTAAGCAGAAAAATACATCTGCATATACACTTGACTTTATAAATCTCATCACAACTGAAAAGTCATAAAAACAAAAAAGGCCTTTCAACTAAAATGCCGTTGTTATTTTTTCTGTTTCAGGAGGAGAGAACATTAAGTGAGGAAGGGAAGTCGCGGTTGTTTGCCGCGAGGTCACACCAGTGAGACGAAAAAATCAGATACAAAGCAGCAACGGATCTAGTTAGTTTTTTTCTTTGTGACACATTGTCGGTGGGCTCTTGAGGCCCACCCATCTCATTGGTCAAGCTGGCGAGCGCTCTGACCGCTGGTATGAACCCTCACCATCCGGGTCATTCGGCAGCCTACCCGCATCATCCCTCGCTCTCGAGTAGTCCGCATCACCCGGGTGCGGGAGGTCCTCACCACGGTGGCTACGCCACTGGCGGAGGAAATGCCAGCAGTGGTGCAGGTGGTGCGAGCAGTGGAGGCGGAAGTAACAGCACGTCTACGCCAGATTTACCAAGTCCACACTCGCCACCAAGTCACTCTGGACAAACGGACCCGGGAACACCTTATGGATCACTTTCCGGCACGCCTGGCATGGGCAGCAATGGACATCACCACGGTGGCGGTGGAATGATGGGAGACAATTCTCATCATCCGGTTCATACGCATCCGCACCTACCTGGACACCCGGCGTACCCACCTGTTAATCACAACAACAATTGCACCTTAAAGGTAAAAGAGTCTGTATGTAAAAATTTTCATATCAGGCATAAATTATTTTCTCAACAAAGATTTAGCATCTGTTGTGTCACACAGAGAATTAGAAAATTGTTGGCTTTGTTTTTTTTACATTGTGTATAGCATGATCGTGAGTTGCGGCAAAGACACGCACGTGTGTGATGACAGTGACACGAGAGGTCAGATTTAGGCGAGATCCGTGTGTATGTACGTACGTTCTACGAGCGTGTGAAATAATCGCGGTTGAGGAATACTGAGAGAGGAGTTTCTGAGATTCTTGCATCATCGTTGGGAACGGCTGGTTGGCCTACACTTTCTAAGCGTGTGGCTCGTTGAGCGATTGAAGAGAGAAAGCTGCAAGGCGGAAGTATTGCCCAGGATGTTTCGTATTCCTATATACACATATTATAAATATACATAAAACTTTGCAACTATCACTTTCATTGCCTACCAACAATTAACGAAATGTATCACATCAAATATATCGTCGCTCTCTAATTATAAACTCGGTAAAAATATCAGTATTATATACTTATAGAAAAACACAAGTAGATAGACTAAGAAAATACAGAATTATGTGGGTAAAGTTAAGGAGGTTAGAGCAATACTTATATGACTCAAATATGAGTGACGAAACTTTTTTGTGCTCAATAATTTCTTACTCTAATATATAAATACTAACTGTAAGTCTGTCAAATTTTCACATCGTAAAATCATCCTAAAAGTCATCGTTTGATTCAGGTAGTAGAGTCCGTTCTTTTCTTTCGCATCAGCTGATACTAGTGTTCTCTGTCACACGCGGTGCTCAGTTGAATAATCAAAAAATTTATAGTACTAATTTTGATTAATTTCTATCGATATAAAACGAAATCCAATGAAAGTGCATTGGTCAGGGTTCTCCCATATATAATGTATGTATATATAGACATTAGAAAAACTCCAATTAAACAAACACTCATGTTCCAATTTTCAGATCAGAGATGTATTAAGTATTCCTAATAACACTACCAAAATTTCTTCGAATCTTAAAGTTGGAATTTATACGTTTCCTATAGATTCGCTCAAACCTCCTTAAGGAATTCCTTCGATGAGAATGATGACCATCAAGCGGAGTAGAGGGCGATTCTCAAGGAATTCCCCAGGTATTATCCGTCTACGTGACCCTCACTTAGAACGCCATTGACAAACGTAACAATATGAGCATTTACCATGGAGAAATAATAATTGAATGAGCATCAGAGAGAGAGAGAGAGAGAGAGCGCGGGGCGATTGAAAGAGAGGCAAACAGAGAGTAGACGAGAAAGAGCAAGGGCAAGCATGGAAGCAAAGAAGGAGAAACCATGTCCCCACTCCAAGCCGGACCCTTCCCCCTTTGAGCGTTAGTTAGGTCCTTTCTAGGCTTGCCTTTTTATTCCTCGTTCCGTTGTCCCCCACCTCGGCCAGCAGGAACAACGCACCGGGGTACCTGAACCCAGGGACCCCGCTAGGCATTGAGGCCCCAAAGCCATCCGGCGGGCCTCGACCAGTCAGTTGGGTCCTGACTTCGGTCGGGGCTGCTTCGTATATTCCTTCGCGTCAAGCCAACGCTCTCTCACTCCCACCCAAGGCGATTCCGCTCGAGTAACCAGTCGTTCTTGTTGCGTGTTATAGCCTGTGCGATCAACGTGAGTCAGTTGCTGGCTGTTTGCTTTCTTAGCGGCTCAACTAGCTCATATTCTCTATTGATCAATCCACCTAGACGATTTTATACAGTGCTCAAAGTGATTTGTCACTCGGATTTAGTGTAGTTTTTAGTGGTGCAGTGTGTTCTACAAGAATTATTAAGGATATACCTTCTCGACGTTTCTCAAAGTGTTTTCACCGCCCGACGGACTACTATTCCAGCCGATATGGCTGTTCATGGGCACTACTCTTATACGCATCGCATTACGCCCCGATTGAAGCAGGAGATACCTTACTATCCTTGTGACAAACCGATCAAGGTGATATTTTAAGCAAAAAAAAAAAAAATTTATCGGGTGTTATCAAGATTTTTTTTCGGCGCTTGCAGCATTAGATTTGTGTGTGTGTGTGCGTGCGTGTGAATGCATGAGAAGGGTTGAGTTATATTCGCTGCGACGGTGAAATGAATTCTCTCGACACTAGCGCGAACCACGAGCAAGGACACGGTCCTCTTAAGAACCTGACGCGGAATGTCTTGCCTTTCGGAATTCTGATGGCTTGTGAAGGATTCGGGTGGAAGCATCACTTGATTCACGACTCGACAACTTTATCTCTGATGAAATCAAACGTTTGATATATATATGTGATGTTTTTTTCTCTTTCTAATGTCACCTATAGCTTGAAGGACTCTTTAAAGTCAAGTGCATTATAGAAAGTAGTTTAACAGCTTGATCTAATTGAAATAGAGTTGGTAATTGAATTGAGAGTGTAGTTCATTGAAGGTTGCTAACAAATTGAGGGCCCTTGCTCCGTATGCGTGACCGTCTCGAACGACTGGTTTGAGGGAGATTGACTTTGCGTAAAAGGGACACGGCTGTATGATCTCGGTCACACGGCGGCTATATACTCATACTGACTACACATTACGTCTATATCAAACGCCAAATGCTTTATTACACTTTACTATTCGATGATGGGACTATTTCTACATCTCATTCACATGGCTGTGACCTTTCATTCCGTCAGAACGTGTCTCCGCGTGAACATCAGCGCAATATATATTTATAAGCTGTTTTATAAATGATTTATATTGCGATTTATCTGATAGAACTGGTATTTTAACTGGCGTTCTTATTTGTGTTGCAGCAAGAAAGTGGACAGCAAGGACCCATGCCAATCCAAACTTGTGCCGGTTGTGGTGCTGGAATAGTTGAAAGGTTTCTGTTGCATGCGTTGGATCGGTATTGGCATCAGAATTGTCTCAAGTGTTCAATGTGTAATGTACCGTTGGCGGACATTGGAAAATCATGCTTCACCAAAGAGGGAATGATCCTGTGCAGGCACGACTACACAAAGTAAGTTTAGATTTTTTTTTCCGCTTCCATTGTATCGAATTTTAATTCGAGATTTTTTAGAAAGATGACGTAAGTGCCAATTCCACCATCACCCGTTTGAATAATTGGATCAAGTGATTTTCTTGACAATTTTTTTTACAAAATTATATCGATCGAGGAAGACTGCGTGCATCAAGTGAGATATTCCAATCAATTTTTATTGTGACATTTGACTGCTTGCGGGGACTTTGAATTTATTCAATGTCCGAGAGAGGTACGCGAACGTCATCGACGCTAGGTAATCGCTGGGGACCGCGTTCCAAATTTAGAGGATTCGAGGTCAGAGCACAATTTAATGAGAAACAGACGCCGAGTTGGACCCGTCCGCCCGGAATAGATCAACGTGCCTCGCGTCCGTTCCTTTCCTCGTTCTTTCGTTGGACCGTCGGCTCGCTGTATCGTCCTCATCTTGGCTATATGATCTTTTCGCTGAAAGATGTAGCCGCCACTACTCGACCAGTTGTCGAACAAAGCGCGCTAAGAGCCAATTACCCAAGGGCGCATCGGTTTTTCCCGAAAATAATATACTGTGTGTCCGAATCGCTTGCTTGCGCTTGTCTGATCTTCTTTTCCTCTTCGTCGTTCGCGTATAGGTATTATATAGTTGCATTGAATATCTCGTACATGCCTTTATACTACCTTTGCTTTCTGTAAATCGCTCCAAAAAGACCTGGAAAAAAATATATATGTACCGGGGAATAATTTTTTTTCTTCGCTTCTTTGTATGACGCATATATACCTTTATATGTACCTTTTTTCACGACGACGATGCGTCACGAATTTAAATATTGCTATTGTGAGATTTGAATTTTCAATCAGTTCGGAAAAATTTGAATGAATCCAACGAATGTTACCAAGAGATTTTTCAAGTCATCAAAAAAAAAAAAAAAGAACGAAAGATTCCTCGGGTATAAGGAAATTTACTCAAACGATATGTATTCACTCTTGGCAATTTTGTTTTCACATATAAATTGAATCCTTTGTTCACTCATTTTATTACACTGTCTCACAAAAAATATATATTGAATCGATTTGCATCTATTAGTATACACAATATTTCATTCATGAACGTAAAAAAAAATTTTTCAACTAATTATTTACAAGCATGCATATAGTAATAAGATGAAATTTAAAACGTGCAGTGCGTGTTTCATTTCTAAGAAATAAATATTCTTCCAAAAAATTAAATTTAAAGTAATCCAGTCGAATTGAATAACAGCAATAAAGTAACACACCGAGTACAACGTAAAAAATACCCAATTGTAGTGCTAAAAGAAAAGAAAAATAAATTCAATTCACTCCCTTTACGACGACGACGACGACGAGATTCAACTAAAACAAACAATTCAATCACTCTCGAAGCACACTCATAAAGCTTCCGGAAAATAAACCGCTTAAACGAAAAGTATCTCCCACAAACCAGCTCCAGATATAGCCTGAATTGATACTTGCGCGTGCGAAAAAAAAATACACACCAACATTAACGTGTGTGTGTGTGTGTACCGTGCACACAAGAAGCTAGAAAACGAGACAGACAAAGAAAACTAACGAAAAACGCTTTGAAAGCTCGCGCGCGCGAAAAAGAAAAGAAAAAAGAAAGCAGAGGAAAAATCCAAGGTGTATCTTTTGCGGAGGATGCGCGCGGAGGTCTGTGGGAGGTGGAATCGGTTCGCGGGGGGAGAGATGGCTCGTTTCTTTTGGATTCAAGGAATGTTTCAATCAGTTTGATTGAAGGGCTGAGCCACGGCAAGAGGGTAAACTCGATTTACAGGCGTGTAGGGTGATGCCTGCTAGGAGGGGATGAACGAAAAGATGGTGGTGTGTGGGTATACTGCGGTAGTCGAGCGTCGTTGGGAGTTGAGTGACTGCCGGAGGGGTGGAGGCATACATATAGGAGTTAAAGGAGGTGCGGGAGGGGTGGTACAATCACCGAGATGCGTCCAATCACCCCTTACCCTCGGCATTTCGCCGCACAGCACGCGAGAGGTACGTCTGGACCCAGAATATTCCAACGGGATGATGTATCTCTCGTATCCAGTCGGCTAGGACGAAGAAAAAAACTCTTTGCTTGCTCCGGCTTAGTCGCCATGGGCCAATCATCGCGTGGTTTTCCACTGGAACGCCAGCCCGATGTCACGCGGTCCCCAGTTTGGCCTAGATGTGCAATCAGAATGTCGTCGTCGAGTTGCCTCTTTCCCTCTCTTCGTGCGCGCCGCCCTCGCTCCTTTCTATCCCTCACCCTTCTCTGGCCGAATACCAAATTCCAGCAATTTCGGAGGTGGCTTGTGTGGAGGTACTTTGTTGAATCAACATGATTGGGCTTGACGCGAGAGGCAGACGTGGAATACAGAGGTGAGGAGATGTGCCAGAGTACCTGTAGTGCATCAGTGTCTTGACTTTGCTGCTTCAGGGTGAGCGATTTTAGCTTGGTCGCGTATAGTATGTATATTTCTTAGAGTGTTGTGCAATTTATTCTTCTGGATTTTCAATTTTTCTTCAAAAAATTCGGTTTTTTTATTGGTTTTGTTGAGGAAAGTACGCGTACAGGTTGATGGGTCAATATATTTTGGTGAAAACATGTTTTTTTTTCGATTTTTTTCCACCGAGTACGTGATGGAGGAAGCAAAGTTTCTCATTATGCAACATTGAAATAAAGAAAGGGACATATTGTGTTAGCAGTTGAAGAGTAGATAACGAAAATACTTATGTATTATTCTAGAAAAATGTTAAACGAGTTAATGATTAGATAAGAGGGAAAAAAACATACTTAGTGTGTCAGTGTAGTATCTCACTGTTATTAATTTTTTTTCCGCTTTTCTAAAACAATTTTTTCTACTTTTTTTTTTGTATATAGTTTAAAATTGACAACTATATGTGCTTGAAATGGAAAATTTATTGATGGTAAAATGAAAATAATTGTGCAGTGTGTTATAAATAATGGTCAGACACAGAGGCGGTAAATTAATGAGTCAAATTAACAAAGCAATTTTCAATGCAGTATGTGTCTTGGCAATTGAAATATATGGAAGATTGTTCTGAGAGCTCCGTGTCGGGGCAAAAGTGGAGAGAAGCACCGAGGGTGAGTGTGGTGTGGCGCAGGGGGTGTAACGTCGGCGATAAGGGGTTCATTAGAGGCAGTTTATTACCGCCTTTGAAGTCTCTCGCGTGTTGCCGTTAAGTCGCTCGATATCTGGTAATATCTGACTCTAATCTCGCGAGGAGAAGTTAATTGCTACCTCCCCTATAGACCCACCATCACGCCCCCACTTCTTTTTTCACCCTCTTCAAGCCTCTGCCGCCTTTGTCGCATGATTAAAAGTCTCCAGTAAACGCGATAAAAATATTAAACAACAAAATCTGCGATATCCAACAACAAATTATCCAACTAATTCATCTCGTCGTGCTTGTATTCCAAACGCAATTAATAAAATAGTTGAAAAAATAAAGTTTTTACATGGTTACAAAATTATATTTACACTTTTGCTCAATGTTGACGGGTCATCATCGTGGTTAATGGACGTGTATCTCTTGCAATGAACAAATATGACGAGTTGCAGTTTGAGTTATCAAATATAACCCCCGGTATACTGCGAGACAAAGTTTGTTAGCAGATGTTCCAAAGGTTCGAGTTTTAATGGTTCAATGTAAACATGTTATTTGCGAATTAAATAAACTGAAAATTCAACTGCAAATGGTGAAGAATAATATAAAACTGAAGTAGGCAATCAGTTTAAAATTTTTAAACTTGAAATATAATTATAAAAAAATTTTTAATTCTAAAATATTTAATTAAAATCATTATAGACATCTTAAAAATCATTTATTATAAGTGTTTAAAAAATTTTTTTGATTGATTATCGTTATAACAGAGAAAATTGTTTTTTTTTTTTTTAGGCTGATTAATTTGACAAATCGTTGAAATATTATCGAGAAAAAGCGTAAAATTTCACGTTGGTTTTTGGTTACGGTTGATTTTTCCGATGCAGCCATGACTGGGTATATTCAACTGTATACAGTCAGAAAAACAAACTTAATCTCTCTTGTATTCATTGTCTCGAAATTCGACCCTGACCTGCCTTTTGGCAGAGTGTTAATTTTTTCTACACACAGTAATTCAGCTCTGAAGCAGCATCATGAGTTTGAATGCACGTCACGTTTGTCATTTCTGGTATTTATACTGTATTTATGATGGCAAGCGTGTCTTTGAGTTTAATAATAAACTTCAGAAAAGCATATGCACACCAGTTAATGTATTTTCTCGTGTTTCAACGCTTCAGAGTAATTTATTTAACGTTCGCATTTTGGGGTAAAAAAAATTTAGGCACTCGCTTTGTGGATGACGAGGAGTTGTTGTGTGTGTCACACATCGTCGGAGGCATTATATTGCTTTGAATAATATATGGCTTCATCGTAACATAGCTGGATAAACAAATTGTCTGGCGCGGCACCACACTCTTTGGTTCCTTTGACGATCTCGTTGGTCATCGGTGCTTGGAAACGTGGCTGGTATATATATAGCGTACACGAGTAGATAATCCGTAAAAAAAGAGTCTTGGTATCGACAACACACTCGCTGTTGCCACGATCTTTTTCTCTACTACACCAGGAAGCGTCCAGTGACGCCAGCGACCAATTACTCCCGAAGGCTACCCCTCTTGTTTTCGCTCCGTTGCAATTATTGCCGGGACGTCCTTTGTTTTCCACTAATTGAAAAATACTCGCGAGCCACACAGTAGCGACGTAAAATAAAAATAGAAAGAAAATAAAAATGTTGGAGAGAAGTTTATCGACTTCTCGGTATAAAACTTTTTAGTACTTGTCAAATATGCGGTTAAACTATTTTTTAATTTACTTTAAAAATATTTTTTTTATTCAAAAAAAATGAAATCGTAATTTTTCTACGTCTAAACAATCAAAAACATCGATCAAGTGGAATTTGGAAAATTTTTTTTATCAAATTAAGTACAATTTTTTTTGTTATACAGGAGTATACTCGGGTACACATTTAATTAATTCGAATTAAATGAACATTTCCAACTAATTGCACATTGCAGGGAATATTTCATTACATTTTGTATGGTGAAATATACATGGTAAAAAATTTTTTTATTCAAGTAAAATTGAATTTTACGCTTTATTGAACGCTCAAAGCCAATGTTTTGTTGAATTATCAATCGTATTTATTCAAAAAGCCTTTAATCGAAAGCATACATGTGGACATTTTACATTAAATTTATAAAGTTATTTTTATTAATTTTCTTCTGCTTCCCACAGTGCAGTGATTCTCACGAATACGTCGTGTGCCACACGTTTTGTATATCCTGAACCTTTAACTCCTCGCGGGACTTTGCTAATTATTGATAATGGCCGCTCGGTATAACGGTCTTGACACTGGCTGACGAATGGCCTAACGGCCCGCGGGAAGATCCTTTGGATTTAATGTCTCGCATCAACATAAATGAAATTTTTTATTTCGTCCTTAATTGACATGATGGGTCAGTTACTTATTTATTAAGGATCTTTTAAATATTTCAATATTGATTATGAATAATAACGGTGTGTCTAAGCGAATTAAAAATGGAAAATTTTATCAATTTTTTTTTTTAGATTGAATACATTGCTATAAAAAATTTTTAATTCATGTAAAAAGTCATTGTATATTGAATTGAAAAAAAATTCAACTTTTTTTTTCACAATTGTTGGAATTTTTTTAATTAGAGTTTTTTTTCAGTTTTATATTTTGACAGTTGTTTGCTTACGATTTTTTCAATTTTATCCGATTGTATTGGTTGAATTTTTTGCTTTATTTCTGTATAGGAATGTGTAAATAGAGTATAAATAACAATCGCTCACTATCGACAAGGACAAAGGGGCGCGAAAAAAAAAAAAAAACGTACATGTTTCTTTTTCTTTTTTTACAGTTTTTACCCCTGTTACTCATATGTAAACACCATCGTTGCTGTTTCTCGTCGCTTTTTTATCCATGTTATCTCTTTTTTGTTTTTTAGTTTCATCGTTTCCCATCACCTTCCTTCTCTGTACTCTCTCGCGAAGCACCTCTATATCCACAGGACTGTTTGCTGCTCGTTGCGCTCCATGAATTTTAATCCGTGCGTCAGTTAGAGGAAGGAAAAAAAAAAAACGAAACTTACGCGTGCACGTAAAAAAGTACCTGTGTTAATACGTTTTTTTTTTTTTTAGATCGACCCACGCGTTGTAATGCCTCTTGAGCCATCGGCAAAGTAAATATTGTTTTACTGTTGATAAAATACAAAAATTGAAAGGTATATTTTGTTAACTGTAATTTATAAATATTATTGGAGCTATTGCAAATGATAAATTACAATAGTTTCATGAGTTTATTCTTCTAATTTGAAAAAAAAAAAAAATTTTTTTCTACCCTTAATTGCAATTTTTATTCTATAAATAATTTTTTTCTATCGCAGGTCTGAAAAAAACTGAAAGTAAAACTTTTTTTTTATTGAATAAAAAATTTATTTTGCGGGTAAAAAAATTGGAAAAATATAGTGTATTTAAATATAGAAAGAAAAAATGAATTTGTATACAGCTTTTGATAGGTTTTTCAATTTGATATACGTATAGGACAGATGGTGATACTAATACAACACGCGACAGAAATGGAATCCGTCAAAATTTTTTTATTCACCCCTGCACACTAATAGAACGCACACACGCGATTGAGAGCGGGTGGCTAGCGTGAAAAAACCTCTTTGACGTGTGGTTCAGTTCTCACTTGTGTCCACTTGTGAAAAACCAATTGACGTTGTACGAGCGAGAGAGATAACAAGCCGAGTATTTGCAAAGTTTCTCCAATGGTGTTATTTCCTTGTAAAAATACTCGTGGCAATTTTTGAATAATTTTTTTTGTACAAATCAACGCACAGGCATGAAATTCTGTTTTTATTATTGTTTCACATCTAATTTAGATTTTCGGCTCATTAGGGCGGTGTTAAATCAATTTTTCCGCTATGCGCGCCCTCCGAATTTTTTCTTTGTACAATCAATAGTAGATATAATATATAATACCATGCAAATTCGTTTATATTAATCAAGCAAAATTGGATGTTCTGACACTTGAACAATTGTTGAGAATATTTTTTTATATGAAACTTGTCAAAGAAATAATAAAACTTTATTTCTCGCGACCTCTCTTTAAAATTCGCAAAACGTTGTCAGCACACAGGACGCTTAGTGTCGACAGTGGTTGAGGGGGTATGAGTGGAAATGAAGCGAAGAGACAGGACGATAATAATAATCCTATTTTGTGGCTGCGGGTGGCATAGTAAATAGCCATGCGAATTATTTGTCGTTGCAGACCAGGTGGTGGCCACTTGGCTTGTGTAGCGTGTACCAACCTAATAACCACACTATCAGATGTCGTGTATATCCAACTAATACATTTAATTATCACGTCACAAGATTGACAAAAATCACGAAATATTATTTTTCATTCCAAAAATTTCCGCAATTCGTTGAAAATCCAATTTTTCTTTACACACTCTAGATTAAAACATGAAATTCTGTTAGAAAAAAAAAATGTTTATTAATAAATTTTTGGTTTTAAAGCCAATGATGTAATTTTTAATAATTTATTTTGAATACATGTTCGAGATAAAGTGGTGGAAAAAATTTTAAAATATTTTTGATTTTTTTCCCGTTTTTTTTGTATTTTGGTTTGTTAGGCAGTTAGAATAAAGCTGTAAAAAATGCTATTATGTGTGGATGGGTTTTATTTGATTTGTCAAATCAAAATTCACCGGTGCAATCAGTTGTTGAGCTTACAATCACGGTTTCACCGTGTAAACTCCAAGATGTTCGCTGATTGACGCCCTTTTCATCGTTCGCCGCGTTGCTCTCTCTCTCCACCATTTTCCTGATTTGGTGCTATCTCGGTCGTTTGTGTCTATCACCTGTGTAAATCAACATTTGCAAACTTTGTCTGTATATAGATATTGGATTGTACTCACTGACTACTACAATGTTCAAATTAATCAAACTAATTTTTTTTACCACTGTCAATAACGCCAAAAAATTTTTATTAACACAGCGAATATTAAAATTATTACACTTATGTTGAGAAAAAAAAATTTTACTTTTGAATCTGGTAAATAATTTAAATGCTATTGAAGAAATTCAATTTTCATGAGGTATTATCAAAAAAAAAATTATTTTTATCAATTTTTCGTGATTTATTGATGAAAAAAAATTTTTTTTAGATAAAAAAACAGGTCAAATTTAATTTTTTAATCGTATATACGTCTGGAGGTATATCTCATATTTTCTTTTGCGCGCCGCAACTCTCGGAATCTGTCTCATTAACAATCTAATTAATAATCCAATTACGCGGCAAGATCCCTCTCGGCATATTTTCACGGTAACAGGAAAACAATTTTGTCGGACAAGACAGAGTGAAGCGGCGCGTCCTCTCTCCGGCACAACCCTCCATCTCCTCCCCTACATACTGCACCCTCTGTACAGTGTCTTCCCCTTCTCGTCGTTTCAGCCCGCAGCGGAATCGCGTCCGCGCGTGGAGAATAGTAAGGGTAACGGCCCCCTCCCACCTCTAGAATTTAATAAGCAATTACCAGGGATGAAAAGAGACGCATCTGTGTACCTGTATTGCGCGCGAGGGTAGATCGCGGCCGCTGGGGTGCTGGTAGAATAGATAAAAGCACGCACACTGAGTGTATTGCAAAATGGCTACACAATATTTCCGGGAAATTATCTTTTTTATTGGTCGATAGGCTCGTTATAACCGAGCCAACCGTGTGCGACGAATTTACTCATGACTCTTTGACCACTTATTTTCTTTATTGAATTATAAAAAAAATATTATTGGTCATCATTGGTACAGCTATTGTTTTTAAATATTTTCCAACTTCAAAGACATTTTTTTACGATGAAAATTGTTGATAAAAAAATATTCTATTCGAATATGTCATCATGTTTAATATTGAAAAAATTATTTAGATTAAAAATAATTGATAAAACGAATAAAATATTGAAATTAAAGAATTTTGCAATTAATAAATATAATTCTTAATAAAATATAAGTGCTGAAAAAATGGTTGGCTTTTTTTTTATTGTCTAGATATGACTATTGTTGTCAGGGGAAATCTGCAAAAATTTTAATCATAATAGATGTCAAATCGCGTGCATTTTCTACAAGATATTTGAAATGTGTTTAAATAAGAGTGAGCGAGAGAGGGATGTATAGAAGGTGTGTGAAGTGCAGCTTTGTGGGCAGCAGGCGGCTAGGTGAAAAGGCATTAACAGCCTCTTAACATGCAGATTGGACTCTAAAGACTTCGAAGTTCCCCGAACGTTGATTGGACGATTATTTAATGCCCCAACGAAATGCATGTTTATGCCATCGGCGTGCAATAGCTATATGTATGCATGTATACTCTAAAAACACGATAATAACTATACCACACACTTGTGAAATTATTATTTAAATGCATTTGATCAATTTTTTTAATTTTATCCATCACCATCATCATATCAGATGAGAAGAGTACAATTAAACTTGGCGATGTCGCATGAAATTCCTTGCTATGTAAAATTATGATTAATAAGGTGCTTGTGGCAGAAGGTCAAAAATACCAAGAGGAAAATACATATCTAAAAGATTTTGCTTATTTTACTGCCAATGACGTCCAATCACATTTAATAGCACGAAATTACGACGAAATTGGATATTTTAATTTACCCAACGGCACACGGAGTGTATTTAAATTAGCTACGCGCAGAAAAATATAACGATGTATTTTGGCTTGAGGGTTAAATAAATTTTCTTTCTGTTAATTATGTAGATTGAACGATATCTCTATGCTTGTCTCTCTTGTGCTCTCGTCTCTGCCAACTTGTCGACTCGATCCAAAAATTTTTTCGTTTTATTTACTTCAGAGTTTATAATCTCTGACATACTTATTATTTATCTGTAAACCCATTTGTATATTAATTTACGTATTGAAATATTAAAAATATCTACAAATTTTTTTATATCACCCACAATTTTATATGATTAATTAATTTATTTTTTATTGTAACAGGCTTGTTAAATAATTTACAAGCCTGTTACAATTCTGTAGAATTATTTTGTGGTAATTTGGAATATTTGGTTGAATAAATAATTTCAATAATCTGCATAAAATTTAATCTCATAATTGAAATCTCTATATTTAGTAAATTAAAAGTTATTCAAGTGATTAATTACATATTAAGATTTTAATGTAATGTAAATTAAAATTTTTTTTATCTGTTTTCTAAATAAAATATAATTATCGGGAAAAAAAAAAAAATTTATAAAAGCTCGTGAGTTAAATAAAATAATGTATAATTCTAATATTTAATGAAAAAATGTTTTTTACGATTGAATTTATCATATTTTTTCGTTTTAGATTAAATAATAAGCTGTATTAATTTTTTTTGAGGCATTATCGAGAGGTTGAATTGTAATTTTCATTCTTATCACTCAGTCACACATGCACGCCGGCTATCTTTGGACCATTCGCAGCAATGAGCAACGAATTCATGATACTAAATGGTCGCGCGAGGTGTTTGGTTTGTGATAAGCTAATGCTTTTAATTAATTTCCGGCTTTCACACGGACAAAAAAATTTTTCAAGCCACTTGCACAATTATTTGAATAAAAAAAATTGACGAAATTCGAATTTTAAGGGTAAATTTATAAGCACTACATGAAAAAATGGAATTTACAATTTTCTGTTGACCTCTGCGATGATGCACGTTCATTCATTATGCGCCTGGCAAGGCCTCGTCGTCGCGTATCAGTTGAAGCTATATATCTTGCGGCTGGCACGGAGATAAAGCAGGGTCGTTAGCTCTGTTAGGGGTTGCAACGACGAAACAGTAGATAGGGGGAGGAAGGACTATCGGAGGTCGAGGATTATTACGGAGGGAGGCCTCAGGCAAACGTTGACGAACCTCCCAGCGCACTCACACGTCCGCTTGCATTATATATTTTATATAAGATACATATATAGATATATAAGTATGTGTGCATAGTGAAGTGCTATTCTCCATATTCGAATTTAACGAGCGCAAACGTCTGATGATTTCAAAGGACTTAGTTTTTCGTTTATCCGCCAGACAAAGTAGAGCCAACGTGTTTATGCATTTTTATTCAAAAACATTTTTTTTAATTACAAAAAAAAAGCTGAATTTTAATATTTACCACAGTCAACCGCTATCACTGCCATTAAACAATAATTACTAAATGTTAGAAAAAAAATTTCATATTGTTAAAATTGTTTTACAAGTGTTTTTACAGGAAAAAAGTATTTTTTTCTCAAAGAAATGTGATTAATAAATTGATGGAAATTTTCTGAATGAAAAAAATTGATATTGGATTTGATTTTGTGAATAATTTATTGTCCTAAATTTATGATCCAATTGGATAAATGGTTACTATAATAGAGGGACCGTGACACAGAAAATAAATCCAATGTCACCTTGTTAGCTAGAGAAATTAAGACAATTGAACTCACACGTGAGTATAACGATTTTATACTTCAGGTAGACCCATAAATGCCCTTCTCTGGCGAATCATTTTCTACGATCTGCATGTGCCCTAGTTTCCATGCATGTAGAAGTTCTATCGATTCACGAAATGCCGGACTAACTAGCGCATGCAGAGGTATAGACTAAGTCTCTCTCGGCAATCAATGAATTTAGAAAAGAGTAACAAAATTTTCTATATTTTTTTTAGTTGGAAAAAAAAGATGTTGAGGTCTTTTAACGCAGGTTTATTTTCCTCAATGCCGGCTTAAGTTGATAGAAAAGGCGGGAAAATAGGTACGAGTGTGCCAAAGTCACACATATAAAGCAAAGTCTTACTGCAGACCGGACGACATGGCGTCCGCGCTGCAAATTGCAATTTTGTTGTGAGATCATTATAAAATACATAATGCCCTGCCGGGGGGCAATAGCGTCGCGCCCGGTTCCCCGAGTATCCCGACTGTATACCCTCTCCCGTGCCATCGTCATCGCGCCTGTATGTATCCCACCACCATCACCGGGAACTGTACACGAGGCAGCGCCTCGTTAAAAGTTTCTAGCGACGCGTATTCTTAATAGTCTGCGCGCGGACACGCCGTCATTAAAATTATAACCAGCCTCCCTCTAACTCTCGGGCGTCTCTGTTATGTGTCCTCTCGGCAACGACTCACTTTTCACCCCTCTGTACACCCCTCACACGCGCTTGCAGACTTTGCGATAGGGGAAAATTTTTTTAGATGATTATAAACATGCTTTATGATTTTTAAATCGTTCTTACAAGCTATAAAAAAAATTTTTATTCATGCTTTAAGGTGTTATCAGTCATCTAGTATAGTTTATTTAATAGGAAAAAATTTTATATACATTATTTTTGTCAATTAATCAAAAATTAAATTTATTTATTTTGCTTCTGTTTTTTTAAGACCATTTTCTTTTTACAATATCTTGGATAAAATTAATTTTATGATATTTTATCAAGAGTAATTTTTTGTAGAGAATTAAATTCTCAACAAAAAATGTCTCTTGAAAAAATTTGATAAATTGACGTATTTTCATGATATTTGAAGAAATAAAAAATATTCTATACGTAGACGAATTTTAAATAAATTTATTTGTTTAGTTTTTTAATCGTATTTGTGTGTATCATTTGTCAATCGTGCGAAGCAAAGCCATGCAGGCAATATCGAGGCTTATTTTTCAGCATAATAAAATGGCGGCAATTGTACTTGAGACTACACGGATAATAGACTTAAAAAGAATAAAAGTGGATCGAGCAAGTTGCTCAAGAACTGTTGGGACTATATGCAAAGACGCGCCCACGCAGGCGAATGAGACAGAGAGGAGTTTAACTGAAACTTAGCGAAAGTTGTGTTGTGCGGCTTCTGTAAATATGTAAATATACCCCTTGGATGCAATATTGCTTAAATATACAGTTTGGACGTTGGTAATACAAGTGGATACAACGCAGGACACTCCTCGGACTTTTGTTGCTGCACGCTGGCAAGTACTCACGGCCACCCGCCCAAGCCAACGGTTCTATAGTAATCGTCTGGTATTTAAATAGCAAGTTTAGGTACACCGGGTATATTTAAACGCGCTTATTATCATATAAATACAAGTTGGACGTTCAATTTACGCGCACGAGAAAAATCTCTCTGTGTGTGTGTAGGCCCTCTCTCTGTACACTCTGCATTTATTTACCAGTGAATATAGTGTACGTACCATCGGCTCTGCCGCGGAACGAGTTACAAAAGTTGTTATTGTTATTACCGTACCGTTTAGAAAGTTTTGTTGGCCGCACGATGGATATTTGCGCGTCTCCAACGATTTGCCTCGATATTCGCATCATTTATTCAGCAGTTTTCGCCTTGTTCGCCCCTTCTATTTGCTCCAATTAGTCTAACATTTTTTTTGTCTTATAATGAATATTTCATTTGTTTGTTTATGTTTGCATTTAATGGAGAATTTGAATGAAATATGATTTTTTTTACGATTTTCATTTTTTTTTTCCCTTACTTGTCTAATATCTTTGATAGGGATGCGAAATAGATAAATTTTACTTGGAATCTTTTTTGTAGATGGTAAAATTCTCTGCAAAAAAGATCTCTTGAGAAAATTTTTTATCTTCAATAGTTTGGAAGATATTTTGATTTAAAACTCCAAGACATGTTTTGCATGTGCGATTTTTAGTCACAAGATTAAAAAAAATCGAGACTTTATGTTTTAAAAAATTTAAAAATTGGTAAAATAATCAGCAGGATGAATAAAAAATTCCAGATTGAAATTAGTTAATGGTAAAAAAAAACTGGGTTTTATTTTACCAAGACAAATTGGTCTGAAAGTAACTACACGACTCGGTTGAAATTCCCTCTTTCCCAAATGGGAATTTCGGTTTCTAGATATCTCAGTGATCCCATTTGCAGAGTGAAGATTCATCCTTTCTCACAGTCTCGTTTTCACTCACTCTCCGTCCGCCCACGCCGCTCAAACACGTTTCTGCACGGGATGAGAGAGCAATTTTCAGTCTCTGGCCAAATTTCGACGCTGTATATACGTATACACAGGGACGTATCTATATAGCCCCAGTAATATTATCCTATATACCTCTCGACACACATTTACCGCGAAATCTCAGAAACAATTCACTTAGGCCACACGACATGCGACGTTATACGCCTGTACGTACAAATATCTGAAGAAGGTGGGTCAGTGTATAGAAAACGCTCAAGCAAATTGCCTCGTCGACCTTTTCCCATATTGCATCGTCTCACTTTTATTAAATTGCTAAGAAACTAAGTTTTAATTTGTCCTTGCGTGACACCTCGTGGATTGTTTCCATTTGCCCGCAGATTTTATGTGCCAGTCATTTACTTCAATCTAACAAAATCACTACGACACTCCATTGCCTTGATCACACTCATTTCCACTTTATTTTCGTTTTCGCAACTTTGATTCATGCGAAAAAAAATTTTTTACCTTGATCACACTCATTTCCACTTTATTTTCGTTTTCGCAACTTTGATTCATGCGAAAAAAAATTTTTTTCGCTGGATATGAGAGTTGAATTTTTTTAGCGCTATTTCCGATCCGGATTTTTGCGTCTTTCGGC
>MVJL01010164.1:0-37951 GCA_002156465.1 Macrocentrus cingulum
GCCTCGATTGGTTCATTGCAAAAAAACAGCTGAAATGAATTTAGACAGTAATTCGCGCGTTGTAATTGGTTGATAAAAAAACTACACAAAACTGTATATTTGTAAGATATACACAGCATGTTACTTTGTTTATTTCCAACTAACATTTTAGGTTGTGTCGAGTTCTAAACGGTATTAGGTCGTGTAATGGACTCTAGGGGAAGTAATACATCGATAGCATGTTACTTTGTTTATTTCCAACTAACATTTTAGGTTGTGTCGAGTTCTAAACGGTATTAGGTCGTGTAATGGACTCTAGGGGAAGTAATACATCGATTACTGCAGCGTCGAAGAGGAGGTGAGGTCGTTTTCATAAGTTCTAAACGGTATTAGGTCGTGTAATGGACTCTAGGGGAAGTAATACATCGATTACTGCAGCGTCGAAGAGGAGGTGAGGTCGTTTTCATCCGGTTTTTGTAGTGTAGGGATCCAAAAATTTTATATAATCATCCGATGATTTAAAAAAAAATATGTGAAATCCCTCAAAAATACAGCTTTTCGCGCCTTTATGTTCAAATTACAACGTTAAAGGCGCGCCAAGCAGGTTTATAACTGCCAAAATTTCTAGTTTTTAAAATTATTTCACTACTTATTAATAAAATTCATGAGAACTACTGAACTTGGTTACTAATTTAACGATTTCACATATACCAAAATTTCTAGTTTTTAAAATTATTTCACTACTTATTAATAAAATTCATGAGAACTACTGAACTTGGTTACTAATTTAACGATTTCACATATTTTTGTGGAGGCGCATGAACTTGGCGTCTATTTTTTTACAGCGAAGCTGTATTTTTGAGGGATGGTATTTTTCTAATTTATTTGAAAATTCGTTATTTCTATTTAATTATAAATATCCAATTGGATAAAATTATTGTTAAATCGCGAATCAACGAACGGATACATTCATTGAAATAAATGAGATTAAATTAACTATTTACTTGACTCGATCATCAGCCTCACTCGACGTCTTGATGAATTTGTTTATCACCAGTTGAGATAAATAATGAATTTTTTTAATTAAAAAAAACACTAGATATATTTTATCTCAACGGTTTGGGGTGCATCTTGTTGATGAAAGGGGGGAAAAAAAATTTTAAGACATGCTGTAGCCAACAGAAAAGCAGGACATTCATCTATATATACGATATTATGGTACACCTCGTGGAAAAACCTAGCCAGCCGAGTTTTCATGTTTAATGCATGAAGAGACGAACGACAGCCAAGCAGCATCGCGGCTTTTGCAAGAGTCGAGAAAATCATTCTATCTATAAATGGACAAAAGTTTTATCTTACTTCCTTTATAGAAACTAAAATTCAATATTTTAAAATTAAAATTAGATTTAACTAAAAAAAAAAAAAAAATATCTAAATTTTTTTTTGTAATTCAAAAATTTCTCATAAACTATGAGAAAATATGAAAAAATTTATTCTACATTTTTTATAGGAAATTTAATTCTCAATTTTTTAAGTTTTATAAAATTTTTTGTTATCTCCCTTATTTATTGAGTTATCGTCAAATTATGAAGATAAATAAAATTTGGTGTGATAAAAAAAAAATTTTTTTTCTTCTTAAGCTGTTATAAATTGCAGAGAAAAAATTTGATTAATGCTAGAGATAGAATAGACACTCTATTTTACATACAAAACTGTTTTTAACCCTAATAGATTATATACGATTTAATGCGTTTGCAGTAGTGAATATATGACGTGGAGAAACGCGATGGTTCTGTATGTCCGGAAATGAAGTTCAAACACGAATAAGCGAGCGAGGAAATGCGTGAGTTAGTCAAATCTTTGAAAAAGCCATCTACGTCATCATCAAGCATATCACTAAAGTCAAAAGAACTTTTTTTCTCAAATTTTTCTATCCAAACATCATTATTTTCATAATTTTTTTTTCATTTTCATCAATAACTCAATAAATATCCAAGATAGCGAAAAATATCATAAAAGTAAAAAAATTTGCCATCAAATTTCCTACAAAAAATATAGAATAAAATTTTTCAATATTTCGCTTTATTTTCGAGATATTTTGAAAAATAAAAAATTTCAAAAAAAAAAAAAACAATATCTCAAAAATTGCAGAAAATCTAAAAAAAATTTAATACAATTCTAATAATATTTTCCGTTTTTGCATTATCAAAAATCTTAGAAACTCCAAATTCCAAAAAATACCCTTTAAAAAAATTACAAAAATTGAAAAATAATTTTTTTTTCAACGAAATTTTTCTTTTAAATTTATATAAAAAAAAAACATTTTCAGATAAAATACTATAAAATGAAAGCTAAATGTTCATTAGTTATAAGTAATTACAAATAATCATCAAGTTGCTAATAAGCTTGAAGCGCGCTAATAGGTTCAAAGAACACATAGCTCGTTGTATCAACTAATTGGCAGGATGATGATGAAAGGCCTTAGATCAGTTTAGATGTATCTGTTGAAGCTAAAAAAATTTTTTTTAGCAAATAATCGACATTATTTAACATTTCTAAAAATGTCCAGGCACTTTCTATGAATTTGTTGGGCTGCCTAACCGTATGAACTTGGGTAAATCGTGGTGTCCAACTGTCTGGAAAGACTGTTGATGTGTCTGCAAGCTTGTCGTAAGATGGAAATTGACTTTGAATGCATCCAAGTGGCACGAAAGCGTCAGATATACCTTGATGGAGGAGGGAAATAAGACGGGACGCGAATTGAGGCCAAGAATTATGTGAAAGACGCGCGTGAGCAAGATGAGAGACTCGACGCTACTTGATGTTCAAGCTTCTTCAGCTCATTACTTTGACTGAAAATTCTCTCTACCTCTACATCACGCATCCAACGATAACACTCGCAGGCTCTCTAAAATCCCACGCGTCTCTATGAATTAAGGTGGGTCACCTGCTTGCCTGCCAGGTAATTGCATTCGATACGTCCCACACCTGGACACTGCCCACGATATGTCGATCCTAAGACTTCTACTAAAGATTCATTAAAAAAAAAAATTTTTATTTCTATTTAAAACATCAAAAAATAAATAAATACTCATAAACATGTTCTATTTTCAATTTTTTTATGTTTGATTGACAAAAAAAAAAAAATTATTTCTCGCTTTAATGAAATATTTTTTAATTGGATATTTTAATGATAATGCAGTTTTCATGATTTTTTGACAATAACTCGATAAATAATGGAAATAACGGAAAATATCATGAGAGTAAAAAGATAAGAAATTTTTTTTTCTTTAAAAAATGTATAATAAAATTTTTCAATATTTTTCGTTATTTTCGAGATATTTTGAAAAATTAAAAATTTTGAAAATCAGTAATATCTTAAAAATTTTTAAAAATAGAAAAATGTTTATTTAACATTTTTTGTAGATAATTACATCCTGAATAATTAAGTTTTATAACATTTTTTGTTATTTTTAATATTTACTGAGTTATCACGATAAAACATGTAAAAATCGCAAAAAACAGCGAGATATCAAAAGAGTACACTTTTGAAATTCTACAAAAAGAAAGAATCGCCTTAAAATTTATATAGGATATAAATAATACTCTTAATTTAATATTTTTAAACATACTCTTTTTTTACATTAGTGACACGATACATTCTAATAATCCACTCAATGTCACTTGAGAGAAATTTTATCATCTCTCGACCTTGATGCCGAAGAAAAACTCAATAAAGGACGTCGTCCATATTAATCTTCTAGTATATGACACTCCATTTATCCACAATATATAATTTAAACTTTTATTATATCCACTGTTTCAATATTTTCCGCTATAAATCATTTTTAAATCCCAAAAACAGAAAAAAAATAAAATAAAAAATATAATAATGCATATCAAGTAAATATACAAGCGGCGAAAAAAGTTTTAATTTAAACGGTTTTATTAAACAAAAGTAAATAATGTATTTAAAGACAGAAAATAATAAGTAATAAGATTAGAAATTCTGAGGTATGCTTAAACATAAAAAATTGAACTTAAATAATAAATCAGCGGTGGGCCTTTTTATCTCTCATTTTCTCGTAATTGTGAAGAGGCCCCACTGATTTTATTTTTTAAATTAAATTTTTGTATTTTTAGATATGCCTCAAAATTGTAATCATATTGCTTATTATTTTCTGCTTTTTCGTACATTATTTACTTTTATTAAATTAAACAGTTTAAATAAAAATTTTTTTATCTCTTTTTATTTTCTAAATTTTAGTTTTTTAAAATAATAACTCTACTTTCAATAAAGTTTCAATACCGTACTATACTTTTTTGTGACAGTAAAAGCAGTGAAAAAATTTTTTTACTCTTATTTTAAATCTAAATTCCGTTTAATACTGCAATGTCATTAGTAACATACTTATATTTCAAGTTTTATGTAAATCAATTCACAGGAAATACCTCAAAAATTCAATCTAAGATTTGAACAAAAAAAAAAACAAACATACAGATCAAATTAAATAAAACCGTTTAAAAATTTTTCAAAAACCAAAAATATCTCAAAAACTAAACGAGATATAAAAAATTTTATTTAACACTTTTTAAAGAGAATTTAATACCGAATCTTTTAACTCTAGTAATATTTTTCATTATCTCGCTTATTAACTGAGTTATCATATAAATACTAAAAAAAAAAACAGGTCACTCTTGAACAATAAATTGATTAAATAATATTTCAGTGGAAAAAAGGTGGTAATTGTCATCTCAAGTGGCGGAGGTATTGGTATATAGTAATACAAACTCTTTTGGAGGACAATACCGAGACAAGAGTGCTGGGTATAAGAGAAAACTTGCTCATGTCAGTGCTGCAGTCTGCCTGTACTCGATGGATACATATATCGTCTCTTGTGGCTCTACTCTCAGTTACACGTACAGTATTAACAACCGGTTTGTGAAGGTGTATGTGTGTCTGAAGCCCGGCAAATCGGCGCCACAACGACGTGAATCAAGTCTCTATAGAGTGATGTGAGGAAGAGAAGAGAAGAAATGGCGTTTCGTCGAAGATATTATATTTTGTATGCGATAAATTTAGATCAAATCGTGTCCACGGCATATATATCCCTAGTTCAGACCTTTCACTAAAAAAAAAACATCAATTTCTTCATTTATAACAATAATACAATTTATTAGTACTTATTGATAGAATTTTTTTCTGATAATTTATGCAATATGTGGCTTGCCATTCATTATTGCATCATGTTCACTTCTCGTGGTGACATCAATAATCTCGATGATTTTTTATATACACGCGCCTCAATGATAAAACAAGTCGTTAAAAATAATAACTGTTATGTACTTATATTATCAGTTTTCATAGATAGACAAAATATTTTAGGTCATTTATGATGAAATACAGTTGAAAAGATTTGCAAATGTTGCATATATAATAATTAAATTTTTTCTTGTTTAATTTTTAGAAAGAAATTTTGATTTTTTTTTTTGGTTTTTTTACGATAACTCGGTAAATATGCGAGATAATGAAAAAAATGTTTATAGTTAATTGAATTGTTGTTAAATTTGCTACAAAAAATGTTTAATTAAATTTTTTGTATCTCTCAAACTTTTTAAGATATTATTGATTTTTGAAAATTTTTATTTTTTAAAATATCTTAAAAATAACGAAAAATATTAAAGAATTATATTTCACCTTTTTTTTTTTTTTTAAAAAAAAATTCAATTTCTCATCATTTAACTTCAATATTTTTCATTATTTCGCTTAGTTACAGAAAAAAATCACGTGAAATCTCCAATTGGATATTTTTATTTTTTAGTTTTTTAACAATAACACAGTAACAAAACGAGATAGCAAAAAATATTATAATAAAAAAATTATTAGAAATTAAATTATCTACAAAAAATTAAGAATAAATTTTTTCAATATTTTGCTTTATTTTCAAAATATCATGAAAAATATGAAATATAAAAAAAAAAACACCAATATCTCAAAAACTAAGAAAGATAAAAAAAAAGTTATTAAAAATTTTTTATAGCAAATTTAATAATATATAATTCAACTCTAATGATATTTTTTATTATTTCACTAATTTACCGAGTTATCATGAAAAAACAAGAAAAAAAAAAATACCAAGTAAGCTTTTTTAAGGTTAATATATGTGATATCATAGTGAAAGAAAATTTAAACTCTTATCCCATCTGATATATGGCTCGCTTGCAAGCCTTTATTCTCAATTCAGGCACAGCTGATGTATTCTATTCACGTTTTGCCACGACTACAAAACGTCTCTGCTCTGCTGTATGGAGATGTGGTGTGTGCGGAGTATAGAGAAAAGCAGAATCCAGAAGCAAACAGAGTGGATGAGAAGGAGGAAAAGTCCAGGACCGAGGCGTGCACACTACAATTGTTTCTATGCATGGACGAACTTGAACGATTTTCCTTTGACTCTCATGAAATAAAGAAAAGCCTCGCACAATTTATGAGGTGAGATCCAATTTCAGGTTTATGTGAATATATATTATAGTGTGCCTAGAGGTATGACTGACTGAGAGAATGTTGATTTCACTTCTGAATTTAAGGATGATATGAGGCGAGTGATATTGGTGCTTCAGACACACACAGAAAGGGTGAGTAAGCCAGTGAGCTAGCTATTTCCATAGCAATTTCTATTCTATTTCCGTTGACGTGGCAATGGCGTTCAATTATAGAGTGCAATATTGAGGGAGGCACGTTTTCCCAATAACTGCACCTACCTTTCATCGATAACCATCTCAATTCACTTCCACTATTCGTTGCTTTTAATAGTTTCATTGCAAAAATAAAAATTATAGATGATTGAAGAGTATATATAGGCTTTTTGTTTTGGATCGCGTGGCGTTACTAATGAAAAAAAGGCGCATCATCTTCAGAGTATATATAACTAAAATGAGTTGATTAGTTTGGTTGGAATTTAAAGAGAGAAATAGTACATTGTTCACCAAGGGAGCAAAAGAAGTCATTTCTTTTCAGGGCAGAAATTCACGGTTAAAATAACCTCGTTTGCATCCCGAGGTAAACATACAATTTTTCGTCGTAGCGGGAGGAAATTGGGTTTTTGCTCCCGGGCATGAAATTTCTTACAAAAAACGTATAAAATTTTTTCTCTCTTAGTTTTTAAAATATTATCGATTTTTTGTAGTTAGTTTTTTTTTTAATATCTCGAAAATGCGGCTAATGAAAAAATTTTATTTTAAATTGTTTTTAGGGAATAAAATTTACGAATTTTTTAACGCTTTTATCACATTTTTTGTTATCTCATATAATTATCAAATTACCGATAAAAAACTGAAAAATTACGAAATTTTCGAAAGATACCTCTCTCAAAATTTGATAATAATAACAAAAAAAAATTTTTTCAGCAAAAAAAATCATAAGAATTTTGAGAAATTTAAAGAAAAAAAAAAAAAACAAATTTCACTTTTTTTCCTGTTTTTTTTTTTTGTCGATTAAAGATTAAATTATCTTCACGAACCATAAAATAATTTTTTTTTTTTTTCTATTTCCCTTAGTTTTTAAAAAATTTTGAAAATTTTAAAAAATTAGTAATATCTTAGAAACTAAGTATAATACAAAAATTCATGAAAAATTTTTTTTAAGCAATTTTATTCTCAATTTTTTCAACTTTAATAAAATTTTTTATTATTTTGCTTATTTACCGAGTTATCAAAACATTAACGAAAAGAAAAAAATACACTATCTACCCTACAAACTCCTATCTTCAAGTTTACCTTATATCCAAGTTAAAAAAAAAAAAGAGAAAGTCGTTAAATTAATAATTAAATGACATAAAAAAATTTGAAAAATCAAATAGTGAACGGATTTCATAACTGCTTCTTCACAGGTTTGGTCACTTCGACCATACCTCTATAACCATGACTCTCATCAAACCATTTCTGGAGATAGCAGGCGATGAACGGGACCCTTGTCTGTGTATAAACATACCAACATATATCCCCAGACTAGACTTTACTTCTCCATCGTCTCGTTCTAAGTCATTAAACGTCAAGCCATCAAGCAGAATGGAGAGGCTTCTATTGAAATTTTTTTTTTTTCGTCCGCGCACATTACCATAATGTAATCATGATTCTACGTATAGGCTATATGATAGCTAGTGAGCTTTTCGTCATTGAATATCCTCAATAAATCATTTCCCGCCATGTTTACACTTGAAGAAACACTCTGGTATGAGATTCGAGTCACAAACGCGATCTTCCAACAGGAATATACGATAGAATTAATTAATTATATCTAGACTAATATGTATGAAGTATACAAAGGATGTGTCAACGACACAATTCACGTATTAAAGCCTCAGCAAAACGACCTCGAGCCTTCTTTGGAATCCATCCAAATGGTGTCATCATTACCTAAGTCTCTATTTGAAGAATAAAGAAAAAAAAAAAATCAAAATGAAACTATACAAACAGAACTTTCTTCATTTTTTTTTTCTACAACATTTTGGCATAATGACAACACATGATTTGAATACTAATAAAATTGAAAATACAAGTTTAAAAGGTTGTTTCTGAAAAATACAAGAATTTTTGTGATTTTTTTTTTTTTTACTTTTTAAGCGATAACTCGTTAAATAATTGAAATAACGAAAAATGTTATTATATAAAAATGATTGGTTTGAAAATTTACTATAAAAAATATTTTGAAAATTTTTTTATATCTCTCATTGTTTTTGAGATATTAGCGAATTTTTGAAATTTTTATTTTTTTAAATTGCATAGTTAGTGAATTTAACACTCTTTTAAGAATTTGATGGAAAAAAATTTTTTTTTTTACCATGAAGTTTTACAAAAGATAGATTTTTAGGGGAAATTAATTAAAATTTCGAAAAAAAAAAAACTTGAAAATTTTTCTATTTTCATGATTTTTTAGAGTTTTTTGCCCAAAAAATCAATAAATAAGTAACAAAAAAAAATTTTATTAGATTAAAATAATTGAGAATAAAATTTCCTACAAAAAAAAAAAACATAAAATAACAATTTTTTTTATCTCTATTAATTTTTTTGAAAATTTTCAAAATTTAAATAATATTATTTTCTTTTTTTTTTTCAATATCTCGACAATAATGAAAATTTTCAAAAAATTTTACTCTACATTATTTTTAGAAAATAAAATTTCTAAATTTTTGTCTTTTATAGTATTTTTCATTATCTCACTTAACTATCGAGTTAAGGCTAAAAAACTAAAAAAAAAAAAAATCACAAAAACGTCAATATTTTTCGCTTATTGAATATTAAGGATGTAAAATAGAGCCCGTCAAATTTCGTATAGTCCTTTTCGTAATTTTTTAAAATATTATCTTACGCGAAAAAAAAAAAAAATTTATGATAATTTATCATACAAATATTCTACAGAAAAAAATTTTCGTTTATTAATATAGCAATATTAAATATTTTCATAAATAAAGAAGTTTTAGCATGAAATCATCTAGATCTCCGCGAACACATTGGTATATACAAAAATAAACAAATCCAAAGTTTAATGCCCCAGTTTTTCTTTGCAATCTTTTGCCTACAACATATTTTATTTAACACCAAGTTAACACGGGACATGAAAAATTAATTTCTTAATTAAAATGACGACAAAATATCCCAATTTTTTCGAATTTATTCCTCTACTACAAAATTTCCAGCTATACATCGTTAAATACCAACAAAATCTACTTTGATGCATAAAAAAAATTTTTTTTTGATTGTTTTTTCTAAAAAAAAAAATAGTTTTGTAAAATGAAGATATTTTTAGATATCAGAAAAGTTAATAAATTTGAAAAAATTCAATATACTATTTTAATTTTCAGGTTTTAATGGTCAATAACTATTTTTTTTGCAATATACTGTGAGCCCATGTGGATTAACCAATGTTATGCTACGAAATCGTTAATCTAGTAATTCAATCCAGGCGCTACAAATGGATTCCACGAGGCTTCCGGTCCCGTTCAGCACCAGCATGGTATACACACACTATATACAAGACTGCATAACGCCCGTAGTTCGCGCCCACACGATCAGACCGTTACCAGGCATTTCGTGTATAGATATGGCCGAGTATATGGGATGTATATACTCAATGCAACTTGCATTCGGTCCAGGCACTCTCTTTGTCGCCGCTTTTTACTCCCACATTGCTCCTGTTGCTTGAATAGAGTGTGTGTATGCATTGGAAAGCAACAAACTTTTGTTTACGCAACTATTCTCTCGGATTCCAGGGGAAAATCGGACAATATTTAGGCTTATTATCCACATAATGTTATTATTTAACTAATTCTGTGGTTAAACTATGTAAAATATACCTAGAACATCAATGGAAATTGAATTTCCATTTATATAATTGATTAAACTGCTTGCTCAAATATTATCGTGTGGTTTTTCGTAGTTTTTTAGCAATAACTCGATAAATAATTGAGATAACAAAAAATGTTATAGAAGTTGAAAAATTGGGTATTAAATTTACTACAAAAAATAAGGAATAAAATTTTTTTCTATCTTTTGTAGTTTTTGAGAAATTTTTGAATTTTAAAAATTCTTATTTTTTTACGAAATCTCGAAAATAAGGCAAAATATTAAAAAAATGTATTCTAGATTTTTTATAGGGATTAAAATTTTTTATTATTTAACTTCTATGACATTTTTTATTATCACGCATAGTTACTGAGTTATCGACAAAAAAAAAAAAAAAAATCACAAAATCTCAAAAATCATTCCTTTAAGAATTTGATTAAAAAAAAAATTTTTTGTCATAAAACATTAGATTTTTTGCAAAAATTGATTGAAAGTACGAAAAAACGAAAGTTTTTTTTAATTTTAATAATTTTTTCAAGTTTTTTGCCTGAAAAATCGATAAATAAGAAACAAAACAAGAAAATTTATTAGTTAGATTGAAATCATATTTTTGAAATATCTCGAAAACAAAGGAAAATATTGTAAAAATTTATTCTACATTTTTTGTAGACAATTTAATTTCCTATTATTTAACTCTTATAAAATTTTTCATTATTTTGTTTATTTATTGAGTTATTGAAGAATTAACAAAATAATATCATATAATTTTAAAAAGAATTTTGTAAAAATACTTCCTGACACGATTTCAGTATAAAACGCATTTGGTACTAGCAAATTACTTTCAATAATTTGTATAAGTATACCTATATACAATAGTAATTATGGCGAGAGTTCACGAGAACACGAATTAACACCCAGGTATGTGCCAGCCATATTGTGCAAAATGTTTATATATATAGTTATATCCAACTGATTACCTCTCAACTTTATAGAAATTCTCGTTTAATGTCGCTTAATTAATTAATTAACATTTTCCCCTAAACTATTCATATTTAATTAATCCCCTAAAGCGCCCTTTAAAAACAATCCTACAAAATTTTACCAAAAAAAAAATTTTTTTTTTAAATCATACACTTAATATCCTTAATTTTTATTGTTCTATAATATAACCTTTATAAAAGTTCTTCCAAACTTTAGAGAAAAAAAATCATTTTATTCAATATTTCGTCAAAGTGACAGAAAAAAGTGCGTTAATACTGAAATAAAATTATAGTTTTATTTTATTGAATATCAAAAAAAACTGTCTTCCACAGAGATAAATGAGAAAACTCTCGTCTTTTTTTTTCTTATCTTCCACTTAAACTTGAATAAAACTCAATATTAAATCATATTTTGTCGTTTTTCCACTAAATTCAACGCTTAAACCATTTAAATCTCATGATACAGTAAATTAAAATAATATAAAATATTTTTAGTTGAATATTGTGACTAATTTTTTTTTTTTAGTAAAGAAGAGAATTAATGTATTCGTATTATAGAATCAAAGACAACCAAATAAAGCGATATGATACTGTTAACCTTTTGACCGTCTGGAAAATCCCAAGAAATACGCACTGATGTCTCTAATGTGCACAATCAAAAACAAAAAAAAAAAAATCCATCAATAACATCACTGAAATACAAGAGAAAAAAAATTTTTTTTTTTTCAATAAAAAAGCTTCTCTTCAGGAGTAAATTGAATTATTATAATTAAATTTCCAATAAACAAACTACCAGGTGATCGTTAATGTTTATTAATAATTATACTTTATTATGTTATTGTAATAAAATTATGAAATTATACTGAAATCATCGAATTTAATTCGATATTGTCGAGAAAAATTGTTTTTTATGAAAAAAAAAAATTTTTTTTTCATTGTAACCTATTGAGGAAAATGAGGAAATTGATAGAAAAAAAAAGATTGACGTCAAAGCATTGCTATATATCGATTTTCCGCGATTAATGAATAAAATTACGACTTTTAATAATTAAAATTTAAAAATTTATCATTTTCTGATATTAATTGTTATTATAAAAAATATTATTAGCTGAAAATATGTTGAAATTTTGTTTCAATATAAAAATATAACAGTTAATTAAATTATCGTACCAATTATGCTCATTAAAAATTAATTTTATTACTGACTCTAATTAATTCGAGAAAAGTGGAATAAAAAAATGAAAATAAATGTTTTGAAAATTTTTGTTACAACGTTCTTAAGCTGTAGATACGTTTTATTGTAAGTTAGAAAAAAAAAAAAATGTTGGAAAACGTCTTTTTTTGTCATTTTTTTCACATAAAATAATTTTTTTTCAATGATTAAATTATTGTAGAAGAATTTTATTTATTACTAGATTTGTTTTGAGCGTGATAAAAGACTGCATTGCCTTAAAAGACATCACTGACGCACATGAAAATCTTTTTGATATCATATACAGAAATATACGCATCACTTTAGCATTTACATCAAACACGTACAGAAATCTTTGTCAATAAAATTCCTCTGGCCTCTACAGCCGTTTTTTACTTTCTTTTTATCTTATAACTCTGTGTATATGCCTGTTTGTTCACATATCTATAGCAATTTATCGCGCAAAATACTTAAGTAGTATAAGTGAATACATTAAAAAATAAATTCTTGAATGAACTGAAATACTAGTATAACTACATATTTTAATTTATCACTATAGTCAACACGAGTTTAATTTGAATCAGGTATTTATTCAATTTTTTTTTTTCATTTTTTCTTGGAGAATTTTTAATATTTATCAAAGTGGCGCGTAAAAATCGACTAACTATTTTGGTTTTTCAAGTCTCGGATAAAAAAAAAAACATAGTTCATCATGTTTTAAGAGATTTCTAAAAAAATCAGCATGATACAAGTATTTTCAGAGATTGAATTTTGAAATCTGCAAAAACGATCAATATGTTAAGTTATCAACATTCAAAAAGTTGCATTTATTAATTTTCTTTTATTTTGTGAGGTATATTTTACGTTAGAAAAAAATAAAATCTTAATTTTTTGATTAAAAGATCGTTTGAAAATATCAAAAAATCAAAATAACTAGTTGAAAACTTTCAAAATTCAAAACATATTTTGATCATTTTTACAGATTGTAAAATTCGTGAGTGACCTTAAAAATTATATCCAACTACTTAATTTTTTTAGATAGATCGTAAAATATGACAATAAACTATGATTTTTCTGATACGAGACCAGAAAAACAAAAATAGTCGGTTTTTTTTGCACCACCCTACTTATTTTTTTGTTTTGCAATTAAAATATCATTTTTTTTATTTTAGAAAATTTTTATATCCATCATCTTGAAAATATCTTTATCATGAAAAATTATTTAACTTGAAAAAAAAAAAATGTGGGTAAAATAGAAAATTAATTTTTTCTAATTTTTACCTAAAAAATGTCATATTTTTTCATAAAAATTGTTCTAACTAAAAAAAAAATGTACCATCAAATATATATATTCCTCTAAGTATGATGCAATTTATGATTTTTTTTAGTATACCAATTTTTCAAATTTTTTTCACCCATTTCGAAAAACGAAAGAAAAATTGATAAAAGCAAAATTTTCGATTTTTACAAGCTGCCAATTTTTTTACAAATAATTTTTTTCTAATTTTCATAGCACAGGATCATAGTTTTGTCCTTTCGGCCTATACAATCAAATGGTTTTTCATTTTTTTTTCTTTTTCTTTTCTTTCTAAAATATGCGTATATATAAAACAGAAAATTTCTCGGATTATAAAATTGCGTGAAAATAATTTTAAAAAACGTGTAAAAAATAAAAATAGAGGTAAATAATTTATTTTATTAAAGAATAAATTTTTTTTAGAACTTAGCGTATATCAAGAGACTCGGTAAAGTCTCGCGCCAAGTTCATGCGCAACTACGTTCACGCGAGACAACCGAGTATCTTTACAGGAAAAATTAGGATTTTCGAATGCTTCAATTTTTAATGTGTAATTTCTCGGAAAATAATTTTTTTACTCCTAATTTCGCCTTAGATACATATATAAAGTCGATGATTCTCTTTCCATTGATCCTAAATTTATTGCATTCGGTGGAGTATTAAGGAAAATAATTCCTTAGCGACGAATGTTTCCCCGATTTTTGGGACAAATCCGATTTTTATCTAGGGGAATTGGACATTTTGCTGATTGGCTGTTCGGAATTTTCTCGCGCCTCGATTGGTTCATTGCAAAAAAACAGCTGAAATGAATTTAGACAGTAATTCGCGCGTTGTAATTGGTTGATAAAAGTTCGGAATTTTCTCGCGCCTCGATTGGTTCATTGCAAAAAAACAGCTGAAATGAATTTAGACAGTAATTCGCGCGTTGTAATTGGTTGATAAAAAAACTGCACAATACCGTATATTTGTAAGATATACACAGCATGTTACTTTGTTTATTTCCAACTAACATTTTAGGTTGTGTCGAGTTACACAATACCGTATATTTGTAAGATATACACAGCATGTTACTTTGTTTATTTCCAACTAACATTTTAGGTTGTGTCGAGTTGTAAACGGTATTAGGTTGTGTAATGGACTCTGGGGGAAGTAATACATCGATTACTGCAGCGTCGAAGAGGGCGTGAGGTCGTTTTCTTCCGGTTTTTGATAAACGGTATTAGGTTGTGTAATGGACTCTGGGGGAAGTAATACATCGATTACTGCAGCGTCGAAGAGGGCGTGAGGTCGTTTTCTTCCGGTTTTTGCAGTGTAGGGATCCAAAAATTTTATATTATCATCCGATAATTAAAAAAAAAAATATGTGAAATCCCCCAAAAATACAGCTTCGCTGTAAAAAAATAGACGCCAAGTTCATGCGCCTCCACAAAAATATGTGAAATCGTTAAATTAATAACCAAGTTCAGTAGTTCTCATGAATTTTATTAATAAGTAGTGAAATAATTTTAAAAACTAGAAATTTTGGGAGTTATAAACCTGCTTGGCGCGCCTTCAACGTCGTAATTTGAACATAAAGGCGCGGAAAGCTGGTTTTTAACTCCCACAATCACATATTTTTGTGGAGGCGCATGAACTTGGCGTCTATTTTTTTACAGCGAAGCTGTATTTTTGGGGGTAAGCTACAATTGAAAAAATTTTCTACCTCTTAATAATTTCATTTTGCAAAGTTAGATTTCGTTGGATCAATTATTGGCAGTGAGCCATATGGCACTAGTGGCAATTTTAACGGGCTTAGGGACACCCATATAAACCCTAAGGGGTAAGTTTTTACTTGAGATGACGTCACACACCCTAAATTCGATGGGGGGCAACACAAATCAAGAAATTCTCCCTCACATTTACATAAATTAAATAATTATTTAATTTATGTAGTCAAAAAGTTTCTTTTTTACACAACAAAAAAACATTTAAATAATCTAATAAATTTCAACAAAATATTCAATTGACAAAAAAAAAACCTCGCCATATTTGTAATTTTTCACTGAATAAATAATCAAATATAATAATAATTTAAAATCAAATTTTCCAACAAAAAATGTAAAAATAAATTTTTTTTCTATCTTTTTTAATTTTCAAAAAATTTTTTAAATTCAATTTTTTTTATAAATATCTCAAAAACAATGCAAAATATAACAAAATTTTATTCTACATTTTTTATAGAGAATTTAATTTTCTATTATTTAACTCGAATAACATTTTTTATTATTTCAGTTATTTATTGAGTTATTGAGAAATTTATGCAAAAAGGAATATTTTACTTATGCGCCCTTTATATCTTATTTCTTTGCGGAAAAAAAAACCGATTTTTTTGTCGATATTCGCGAAAATATATGACATCCCTTATTCCTCTTCCCCTCTGCTGCACACGAAATCTCGTCGAATATATATGCGTGTGTGTACGTGTATAATATACAAGGCCCCTCAGACTCTATTTTTACGATTGACAAACCTGGAATCTGTGAGGCCTGATGTCTTTTCTTTCATTTAACAATTCCTTCACCACTGCTGCGAGACAGTGAATGGAGGTTATAAGCCCTCGGAATAATCAATTGTTATGGTGACAAGGTAATGAAAAAAAAATTCCAGAAAAAACCATAAAAGAAGTGAAGGAAAATCCGGCGTGTAGAGGAAAAAATAGTTAGATTGATTTTGCAAGAGGAAAATTTATATGAGCAACTATTGCATATGTGTTTGTGAATAATTAATCGTTTTTATAGATGATGTGGTTGACGATCAGTTGGAGTTATAACTTGACTACAGTTATAGGAAATGTCGCTGTCCTCTCTTTCTTTCACTTTTAGTCGGGGTTGCACTCACCTCATTCGCGGCGCCAGCATTGCACCCAACGAAGACGAGGGCCGCGCACGCAACAATCCAGTATATCCTTGGCTGCATCCTTAAAAAAATATCTCGCCGTGTCACAGGGCTCTCGTGAGAGCCCGATTTTATTTCACTATCTTTATCTGACGATGGAAATCAACGCAAAACACCAACGTCGGGGTAATATAAACCACCAAAAAAAACTCCCGGACTAACAACGCGAACACACCACACTGATCGATGAATCGAGCGACACTGAGGGGGCGCAACAATCGACGACATCAATCCGCCTGTGGTCGCGGCGGCGCCATCATGAAAACGCCAGCGCCTCTTGCGGACGCGGCAAAAATTTTTTTTCTTTGAATACTTTTTTCTATTAAAAAGAAAATAAATAATAAAAAATATAAATAAAATGAAAAGTACAAATAATATTCGATGAATAAAAATTTATTTAAAAAAATTTTTAATTTTTAAGATTTTTTGTTTTTTTGTTTTGTTTTTTTTTTTTTTTAGTTTTTTTACAATTACTCGGTAACTAAACGAAATAATGAGAAAGGTCATTTAAATATTTAAATTAAATTATAGAGGATTAAATTTTCTTTAAAAAATGTTGAATAAAGTTTTTTTGTTATTTTTTCGAGATATTTTGAAAAATAATAAAAAACGGCACAAAAAATTTTATTTAATAAAAGTAAAATACTAAAGATTACGAATTCAGAGGTATGCTTTAAACATAAAAAATTGAACTTAAATAATAAATCAGCGGTGGGCCTTTTTATTTCTTATTTTTTCGTAATTGTGAAAAGGCCCCACTGATTTTATTTTTTAAATTAAATTTTTATATTTTTAGATATGCCTCAAAATTGTAATCATATTGCTTGTTATTTTCTGCTTTTTTGTACATTATTTACTTTTATTAAATTAAACAGTTTAAATAAAAATTTTTTTATCTCTTTTTATTTTCTAAATTTTAGTTTTTTAAAATAATAACTCTACTTTCAATAAAGTTTCAATACCGTACTATACTTTTTTGTGACAGTAAAAGCAGTGAAAAAATTTTTTTACTCTTATTTTAAATCTAAATTCCGTTTAATACTGCAATGTCATTAGTAACATACTTATATTTCAAGTTTCATGTAAATCGATTCACAGGAAATACCTCAAAAATTCAATCTAAGATTTGAACAAAAAAAAAACAAACATACAGATCAAATTAAATAAAACCGTTTAAAAATTTTTCAAAAACCAGAAATATCTCAAAAACTAAACGAGATACAAAAAATTTTATTTAACACTTTTTAAAGAGAATTAAATACCGAATCTTTTAACTCTAGTAATATTTTTCATTATCTCGCTTATTAACTGAGTTATCATATAAATACTAAAAAAAAAAAAAAACAGGTCACTCTTGAACAATAAATTGATTAAATAACATTTCAGTGGAAAAAAGGTGGTAATTCTTACTAAATAGCAATAGAAACTGGTTTTATTTTGTAATCGTACCAAAAAAAAAAAATTCTCACAGAGCTATGAGTACTCTAAATCGATATATTTAATATTCCAACCATTTCTCAAGTTTTTTTTTTTTTAGTTCGAAGCAACTTAGGAGCCTGATTTTGCATCCATTTCACCAATTCTCTTCTTGTGACGAGTGATAGCTTCCTGATGACGTTTAATTTGCTCCTCGTGGAACGAAATTTCATCGTGGAGTCCTTCCTTCATTTTAGCCAACTGCTCCTTTTGCTAAAGAATTAAAAATGACAAATTTCTCGTTTAACCATCTGTAAACCCGATTTTAAAGAATAATTTAAACTTAATACATCATCAGCAATGTACATACCAGATTGTAAAAGTACTGATCCTCATGAGCTGACTCCATTTTAGCAAAGGATCCTCCTGCCTCACGGATAGCTCCTGCACTTCGTCCTCCAGAGTCAGATTTTCCAGACATTCGAGATTGGCTGTAAAATTGAAAAAACAAAAATCATAAATAATTTTTCCAACAGCAACTGTTATTTCCAAGGATTATATAATGCACCCAAAAGCTCAGTTAAACCCAGTAATCATTGTACATTGATTTAAAAAATAATTGCAAAACAATTGTTCACCAGATGGCAGTGAAGCTTACATAGTTTAAATAAAGATTTTTCTTTTGCGACGTAAATATCTACTCGAGACGAGGCAGGAATAAATATCACCGCCGGGTATTGCGCCGGTTAAAAATTAATATTAGTGAATAAATAGTATGAAATAAACATTTGTCTACTTGTGGAAATAAATCAATGACTGAGGTACCTCAATGTGGCCATACTGCGAGAGCAGATTACAGCAGCTCGTTGCATTTTGTTGTTGTAATAATTAGCAGGGACGAGAGTAAGATAAAATTTGTCAAAGACTGAACTTTCCAGAATCCCAGACAACCAGCTGATCCAGTTTCTCTCGTCGTGACGTCATTGAAATAACACAAAATGGCCCCACTCCTTGCGTGAGCGTCGCCACTTGCCGGACGCTCGTGAGCGCGCGAAAAATTTTAAAAAAATCACTTATCTGTCCTAAAATAGAATTGTACGGATTTTTTAAAATAAATAATAATATTTTAACCATGATTTTTTTTAATTTTTTATAGAAAAAAAAAAATTTTTTTTGGAACTGCCTTTGAAATCTTGGAATTTTAATAATTTTTTTTTTTTTGTTTTTTGCTGATAACTCGGTAACCAAGCGAGATAACGAAATATAATATAGAAGTAAAATCATATAGAATTTAATTTTCTACAAAAAATGTAGAATAAATTTTTTTCATATTTTACTGCGTTTTTGAGATATTTTTGAGAAATAAGAATTTTTAAAAATCCTGAATATTTTAAAATTTGAGAAAGATAGAAAAAATTTTGTTCAATATTTTTTATAGAATATTTAATATTGAATCTTTTGATTTAGATAATATTTTTCATTATTTTGCTTATTTAACGAGTTATCGTTAAAAAAATCATAAAAAATCACGAAAATCGAGAAATTTTTAAAAATAATTCAAAATTTGGAGTAAAAAAAAATTTTTTTTCTGTTGATGATAGGTATATTTTTAAATTTCAAAATAATGTTTTAGTAGATTAAATATGTTTTTGTTTTAAAATAAGTGGAAATTCAAT
The DNA here is from genome assembly GCA_002156465.1 of Macrocentrus cingulum. Taxonomy (NCBI): domain Eukaryota; kingdom Metazoa; phylum Arthropoda; class Insecta; order Hymenoptera; family Braconidae; genus Macrocentrus; species Macrocentrus cingulum. The sequence goes on from MVJL01010164.1 coordinate 19,813, forward strand.
TTTTGATTTAATTGATGAAAACTTGATATAATTTTATGCACAGCGCGACTGTTACTTGGTCATGGGAGCTGCTTTTATAGTTTCTTGCCCCGCGAGACCGCTCACCACGTCTCAAATGGCACACCGAGTAGAAAACTCGCTTGGAGGCACCAGTCACCCCAGCGTAATCGAATCGGTTGGAGTTGGTGGTCTTCTCTCTTTCTTCAGAGCCTCATGTGACTGCTTACTTCTACGTGCCCCTTATATATATAAAACATTAATCATTATTATCAACATAAAAATGACTAAAGTGACTGGAAAAAGCACCTAACAAATTTTTTCCATGACTTGAATTGTGTTTTAACGTGTAAACGCGTTTTGGATTGTAATTTTTTTTTTTGCACAATACATATATAAAGGTGAGTTAATTTTTTCTTTTGAACAATTATTAAAAATTAAATAAACAAAGTTAAAATTTCGATAAAAAAATTTTTTTTCACTAATAAAACATTAACATAAATTTATTTAAGTGAAAAAAAAAGTTTTTTTTGACGTTTAAAAAAACAAAATGGACTTGAAAAACATTTTTTTACTATTTATTATGCATAAATTTGAAAATCTTTGTTTATCCATTGTTAATAAATAAAAAAAAAATTATTTATTTATTAAAAATCACAGAATTTTGCTTGAAAAAAATTTTTTTTACTTTAAAAAAATGTTTTTTTTTGCTCAGAATATTATTTTTTCTTATCATCTGAAGGTTTTATTGAATCGTTAGGTAATATAATTAAATGATTATATAAAACAATAAATGGTTATAAATAATCTTAATATAGCAGTGCTATTAAAATTTATGTAATCTTGTGTGTTTAATGCAAATAATTGAGAGTGCAGCTCACATAAAATGATAAAAGCCAAGTTTTTTGATAAGAAATTTTTTTTTTTAATGATTAGAAAATTAATTTAACTATTAAATTTTAAAGAAATAATGGATGAGTCGAGAAAAAATTCGGAAATAGCTCTCTGCTCACCGGTCAATCACTGTCTAACATGGAAAAACTTGTGTTACACTGTCAAGAGAAGAAAAAACGGTGGATATTTTTCGGATTTACTGCGAGGTAGACAAATGGAAAATATTGAAATACTCCATAATATCAGTGGAATCGCACAGTCGGGATCGCTGATGGCCATTTTAGGTCCCAGGTAATATTTATTATAAAAGAAAAACGAAAAAAAAAATTTTTTAAATGATCAAGGATGGATTTCGCTTCTCAGTGGAGCCGGAAAAACCACTTTTTTAGCCACTATCAGTCGGAGATTAAAGGGCAACGCATCAGGCGATGTTTTACTTGATGGAAAATTAATTGATCGCAAAGTCATGTCGAGAATATCCGGATTTGTTGCTCAGGACGATCTTGCCGTTGAGTCTCTGACTGTCCAGGAGCACATGGAGTTCATGGTAAATTTCTCTAACAATGTATGCAAATTAAATTAATTTTCGCTTAATTTTCATAAAAAATCACCGAAAAAAAAATTTTATATCAATATGTTTAAATGAAAACTCGGTTTTCTACTACACACGTAAAAAATAGTACATTGTTTACCAAGGGAGCAAAAAAGGTCATTTCGACCCGCGAAAAGTTTACTGCCTGAGCCGAATGCGAGAGCAGGAATTCACGGTCAAATTACCGTCTTTTGCATCCCGAGGTAAACTTACTATTTTTTGTCGTTGCGGGAGAAAATAGAGTTTTTGCTCCCGCTATGACGAAATAGTCATTTTTGGTGGATTTTGACCTTTCCACGTGCCTTTCAATGAGAAGATATTGACGGATTTTGGTTTTTTATGCGCCATTTGATGTCTTTTTACCTCCTCAATACGCTAGGTACATCCTTTCAATCGGGCGAGGTCATCCAGGGGGAGAAAACACGAAGAAATAGTCATTTTTGGTGGATTTTGACCTTTCCACGTGCCTTTCAATGAGAAGATATTGACGGATTTTGGTTTTTTATACGCCATTCGATGTCTTTTTACCTCCTTAATTTGTCGGTCCTAATAGTTTAAAGCCTCGACAACCGATAAAGCAGGCCTATAAACCAAGAATTTCAGCGTTATTTTAGTAAAAACAATAGAAAACAAAAAATTTACTTCCATTTCAGCTGCCGAATGGCATTTTTTTTATGATTGATCCTGTTTTTTGAGCGCTTTTAAAAATCCAAATTTTTTCAAATCAACTATAAATCATTCGAAAAAATTATAGATCATTCTCTGTTTTTTTTTTTAATAACAAATAATTAAAGAGCAGTATTTAATTTACCATTTTTATCATCTATACATTATGATAATTTTTTGTAGTTAATGTCATTAATATCGAACTTTCAGACCTATAGCATGATAAAAAATAATATACACATACCACAGAAGGAAAGTAGAGCATTTTAACCACAAAACGCCCATTATTTCCCTCCCTAGGTAGATAATGTACTATTTTTTAAAATTATATGCTTGATAAAGTGAATTTTTTTCAGGCGCGAATGAAAATGGATCGAAGGCATTCACGGATTTCAAGAGCTCAAAAAATCAACAATTTACTATCTGACCTGAGTTTAAATGCCTCAAAGCGAACAAAATTATCAGACTTATCAGGCGGTGAGCGCAAGCGAGTGTCCGTGGCAGTGCAACTATTAACCGAGCCAAATATTCTTTTTTGCGACGAGCCAACGACAGGTTTGGACAGTTATTCAGCGAGAATTGTGATAAAAATCCTGCGAGAACTATCAGCAAGTGGTAGAATGGTGATTTGTTCGTTGCACCAGCCTGCATCAGGTTTACTAGACTTTTTTCACGAAGTAATCCTCCTTGCAGCGGGAAAAATTGCATTTCAAGGGCCCTCAATCCTTGCCACAAGATTTTTCTCGAGGTAACTATCCTCCACAAAGTCAAAATCTTCTGGTAAAAGTTGAAAAAAAATTTTTTTTCACATAAATTTCAATTCAGTCTAGGTCTGGACTGTCCGGCGGCCTTCAATCCCGCGGAATTCTTCGTCTCACAGCTGTCAATAGTACGTGGGAATGAGGCAGAGAGTGAAAAAAAAATTAATTTTATCTGTAAAGAGTTTAAAAAGTCGTCAGAAGGTCGACAAATTGAAAAATTGATTGAAAAATCATTAGAATGTGTGGATCGTCAATTAAAACGTGGAGTTTTCAAGGCTGAGAGTTTCCTGCTGCTTGAAAATGGCTTCAAAAAAATTCCTCCATTCACTCAACTGCTTTGGCTCATTTGGAGAAGCTTCATTGACTATCGCAGAAATTTTTCTGTGATTTTTTTCCGTTTTTGTCTGTATATGTTCATTGGATTACTTCTGGCGGTGCCTTATATTGGTCTTACTGACGATATTGATCAGAATGGAATACAAAATATGCAGGGTTTAATTTATTTAGTTGTTACTGAGACAGTTTTCACTTTTAATTATGCAGTTTTTCACACTTTTCCCAAAGAACTGCCTCTTTTACTGCGCGATATGGCCAGTGGACTCTACTATCCTGCTCCATACTATGTCAGCAAAATTGCCGTTTTGGTGAGCATTTACAAGTGATAATTCTAAAAAAAAAGCGTACGTACTATAATTGAGAAATTCTATGCTGGAGTAAAATAGAAAAAAAATTAAATATTTATATTTTTCATGGGGAAATATTGATTGTAGAGAAAAAAGTTTGAGATGAAATTTGTTTGGCATTAAATTTTCTACAAAAAATGTTATTACAGTTTTTTTGATATGTATGATAGTTTAGGCTACAGCAAGGATCAAAGTTCACATTGTTAAGACGTGGCCGCTTAAAGTTTTTCCGAATTCACGAACTTTAAAACTTGCTAGAGCCTAAACTATTAGAATTATCGGAAAAATGATAGAATATTTTTTTAAAGGAAATGAAATTTTAAATATATTTTATTTAACACTTTTTTCTGTAAGATTAATATTTATTGAGTTACGTATGAAAAACAAATTTTAATTTTTTTTTTTTTTTGGATTGTTAGATGTAGATTAATATGTTTCAGATTCCTGGATCAGTTGTACAGCCATTTTTGTACGCTGCTTTAATTTACTGTGTTGCTGGGCTTAAAGGAGGATTTTCTGGATTTTTACTTTTTTCCATTCCTGTTATTTTTTGCGCTACTTCCGCTGCGGCCGTTGGCTGCTTAATGTCCGCAGCTTTTCAATCTATTGAGACTGCCTCACTTTTTTCTGTTCCCATAGATTTTCTGGGATTAATTTTCAGCGGAGTCTACTTGCATTTAGGGTAAAATTTATATTTTAATCGAAAAAAATAAAATTTAAATTTTTTTAATGCATAAAAATTTCATTTAAAGGAATTTACCACCGACAATATCATGGCTCAAGTACATGTCGCAGTTTTACTTCAGTGCTGAGGCTGTTTCTTTGATGCAGTGGCAACAATACGATCGTATAAGTGCGTATAAAATATTTTTCAACAACAAAAAAATCAGTCCTGAAAAAAGCGACAAAAAAAAATATATCACATGCCATAATTTTATTTTTTTAAAAACAAATTTAATGGTTAGTAGCTTAAAAAGTTTTTTAAACAAACTTTTATAATATTTAAACATTTGAAAAAGCAAAAAACAATTTTTTTGAAGACTTATTGAAGTTTGAATCTTTAAAATGAAAAATTTAGTTGCAAAACGGCGGTTTTTTGCTTATAGCGTTTGAACTAAGCGGAATTCAAGAATTATACTAATAATAAAAATCAAAGGTGATTAAATTCCCTACAATTTGACCACCCTGAGGTTATTGTAGCTTAAGTAATTCAAGAATTATACTAATAATAAAAATCAAAGGTGATTAAATTCCCTACAATTTGACCACCCTGAGGTTATTGTAGCTTAAGTATAGTTATCGAGATATCTAGTGGAGAGACGCAAAGTCTTTTCACACGATATCTTGTAACGAAGTTTACCCAAGTCAATGAATTTACTCTCGATTATCCCTTATAGCTCGTCGGATTGCCAGGATTCGGTAGGATCTCGCGTTCTCTAAGCTCCGCTTCTACTTCAGCTTTTAATAGCTTGTAAATCCAAGATTTACCTTTGCGTTCCATTTTGTTGGATATCTCAGTACGATAAATTAAATCAATTCGATTGCGGTCGAGTCTTTAATATTCTAAATATTCGAGTCTTATGATTGAATTAATCTAGTCTTTCAATTTAAATAATCAAGTCCCTGTTCGAGCGCCATGAAATCTATAACGAAGTTTACCCAAGTCAATGAATTTACTCTCGATTATCCCTTATAGCTCGTCGGATTGCCAGGATTCGGTAGGGATGTCGGTGTTACAGATAGCATAACGAAGTTTACCCAAGTCAATGAATTTACTCTCGATTATCCCTTATAGCTCGTCGGATTGCCAGGATTCGGTAGGGATGTCGGTGTTACAGATAGCAAAACAAGTACGAATCGTAATTAAATAACTTTTAATTGTAGTAACAAAAGTTAGCAAGAATACAAGTAATAATGATCATTTGACCGGAGTCACAGGTATCGAGTGATAGTAATTAAATAACTTTTAATTGTAGTAACAAAAGTTAGCAAGAATACAAGTAATAATGATCATTTGACCGGAGTCACAGGTATCGAGTGATGGATAATCAAAGTTAAATCAAACAAGTTAAGTCAAGGTTAAATTAAACACTCAAGTCAAGTCAGACCGCGCTGTCTGCTAACATACAAACATACACGCGTTCTTAATCAAAGTTAAATCAAACAAGTTAAGTCAAGGTTAAATTAAACACTCAAGTCAAGTCAGACCGCGCTGTCTGCTAACATACAAACATACACGCGTTCTTATACTCTCGCGACACGGTCTAGGGAACGGTGACGACTGAGCTATCGCTCTATCGCCGTGTATCGGTCGAGCTGACGCTCTCCCAATACCCGGTGCGACTCGAACTCTCGCGACACGGTCTAGGGAACGGTGACGACTGAGCTATCGCTCTATCGCCGTGTATCGGTCGAGCTGACGCTCTCCCAATACCCGGTGCGACTCGGGGAGCTGACGCTTCCTCGGGCCCACCGTTCGGACTGCCGGTTCGTGCTGAGCTGACGCTCTATACGGCACACAAGACGAGCTGGCGCTCCTCTGGTGGTCGTCGGTGAGCTGACGCTCTTACCACCGTTCGGACTGCCGGTTCGTGCTGAGCTGACGCTCTATACGGCACACAAGACGAGCTGGCGCTCCTCTGGTGGTCGTCGGTGAGCTGACGCTCTTCCGGTCACGAGTCTGGTGGCTGGGATGTTACTCCCTCAAGGTTCGACACGAGAATGAGCTGACGCTCTTATATCGTGCAGGATTCCGAGCTGACGCTCTGAGCCCTCACTCTTCCTCTGGGTCTGGCCACTCGAGCTGACGCTTCAAGTTGCTGATTCCGAGGTTGAGTGGAATCTGCCTCCAAGAGCTCGCGCGCCGCATTAAATACTCTCGCGGAGCCTCTCCCTCCACGCTACGCCTGCGCACGGCGATACTCGCAATGGGGGAACCCCGCCCACTCGGGTAGTGGACCGTGGTGGGACTCTCCGCGTCTCTTTCATTCTCTCATTCGCGGCGTCAGTGTTGGATGGGTGCAACCGATATTCGAGTGCTACCGTAAGTGATTTATATGTGCTTTTTTATTTGATGGTGTAAACATACATTTTTTTTTTTCATTTATTATTTCTAGTCTTATTTGTTAGTGACTCGTCACACCCCCCTTTTTCTTTCAAAAAAAAAATGTTGTTTACAGTTTTTATTCATTTTTATCAATTTATTATTTCTAGTCTTATTTGTTAGTGACTCGTCACACCCCCCTTTTTCTTTCAAAAAAAAAATGTTGTTTACAGTTTTTATTCATTTTTATCCCCTTAAACTAGGTACAAACAAAATCTTAGCAATAAAACTGGCTAACAGTCATGAACACGTTTCATATAAAAGTAAAAAAAAATATTCATTTTTATCCCCTTAAACTAGGTACAAACAAAATCTTAGCAATAAAACTGGCTAACAGTCATGAACACGTTTCATATAAAAGTAAAAAAAAAGAACATATGAAAGTAAACAAAAGAACTTTTAAACTTATCATCTATTTTGTCGGCGATTTTCCTACCAAGTGGCGGAATTTACCCAGGGCCACGGCCAGTTCAAACTCCTCTTTACTATAAAAAGAACTTTTAAACTTATCATCTATTTTGTCGGCGATTTTCCTACCAAGTGGCGGAATTTACCCAGGGCCACGGCCAGTTCAAACTCCTCTTTACTATATTTGCGTTCTTTCGTTTTATTTTTGCGCGTAATATACTTAATACAACCGCCATCGGGCGTTCGAACGGATCGTGTAGTCGGGTTGTTTCGGTTTCTTTTCTTGTTCTTTGACCCTTGGGTTGGCGGTCCTGGCTGCGTTGACAAATCCTTGGCTTGAGGTGACATCGGCAGGATACGTACAGGCATGGTTTGTACTGCCACACTCACGTAGGTCTTGGCTGGTTTGTCTGTTGACGAGACCTCGGGTTGGTTTGTCCCATCAGGGCGAGGCGGCGGCTTTTTCACAGGAGTTACATCCGTACTGGAGGAACCACTGCTCCCTGATGACGATGATGAACTGCTGCTACTGCTGCTACTGCTGCTCGCAGCGCTTTTTACAGGCAAATTTGCCCTGAGGACCTCTAGCGGCGCTGCGATTGGCTCAACTGGGCAGAACTCCAGGTGACAGCAGGCGCTGTACGAGTCGGGTGGAAGGTTCTCTTTAGCGCTGTGCGATGTTGCTCCAACATGCGACTCTTGCTTGGGATCTTCCTTCACGTTATCGGGTGTTGTTAGGGCTACTAGCTTCTCAGCGACGCCGGCAGGTGTCGCCTTAATCGGTGCACTCACCGTAGAGCTCCGTTTCCCAACGGGCATCGGTCCCTTACCCACATCGAGGGCGAGCTTCTTTTTTACGCTGGTAGGTCGCACCCTTTTCGGCACTGGTCTGGTACGCGCGCTCTGTCCCCTCGAAGGCGGTGGCTTCTTCGCAGCGGGCGGTCTCTTCTTGACAGGTGGCTCGGTAACGGGTTTATTGTCACTCGTCTCTATCTCAGTGCATGCTTGATTGTATTGCTGCTGAGAGAATTTCCACAGATCATTTTCCGGTGACCCTTCCTCGCTGGACTGCACTGGCGTAGCGATTCGAATACTCTCATCACCTTCCGGCTGTACAGGCAATTTATCAGGCCGTTTTGTCACGAATTTACTTGTCGATGAAACCTGACTTTCTGGCTGGGAGTGTACAGGTGACCACAAGTCCGGCATATTTTCCACACACGGCACTGGTGGCTCTACTTCCGGTGGCGCCGATGCGTGTTGTTCCGCCGCACCCAAGATTGACGCGATCGCCTGATCTATTTCAGTCTCATCATCCACAGGTTTCGTGATCGTTGCACTTGCTATGCGCGTAGCTTTATAATCAGCACGTGACGCGTCTTTCGCGGTGGGCACATACACATTATTGTCCTTTGCGCCATTGTCTTGGCCTTTTCGCACTTTGATTCCGTACTTCACTGCGAGGTTCTCCTGGCAACTGATCCGTGGTTTCTTTGGACGCGGTTGATCGGACGGTGTACTCTCGTCGAACGGGTTACGAAGCCTGTGTCGGGAGCGCGCCATTGCGTGCTTATATAACTTCGGCGGAGTGCGGTTTCTCTTGTCCATGGCGAACGATGTCGTCTCGGTGGGTGTCGAGAGACTACTGACGTCGCTGACTTGCGCGTCTTGAGTCATGGCTATCTCGACGCCATCTTGCGGTGGTGGGGAGCTGCGCGCGCCGACAACGTAGGGCTTCAAGTCCTTGACGTGTGCGCGTACTACTTTACCCTCATCATCAGTGAGCTCGACTATCGTTCTCGCTATTATCGACGTTACGGTAAACTTTCCGGAATATTTCGGAGCTAATTTGGCGGCAAAATAATCAATTGCTGATGACAAGTGATGTTCGCGTTTCATTACCAAATCACCTATCCGAGGCTTCCAATCGCGGCGATTTTGGTCATACTTTGCGCTTTGTTTAGTAAACGCTTTTGCTAAATTTACGCGGACCAATTCATACGTTTCTCGTAAGGTTTCTAACCTTTCATTCACGCTTAAATCGTCACGGACATCCCCACCGAAGCTATTTGGCGGGTCAAGTTCGCGACCGTAATTTAAATATGCGGGAGTAAACATCGTCGCTTCATGTTTAGACGTGTTATAAGCAAACATTAACTCGGGCAACTTCTTATCCCAAGCTCTCTGGTTTTTACCAACAAACTGCGCTATCAATGTTTTCGTAACTCTATTTGTACGCTCTACAGGATTACATTGTGGCGAGTAGGGTGGTGTTTTCAAATGCTCGATTCTGTATTCTTTTAACAATGCGACAAACTCCTTACTGATAAATTGAGAGCCATTATCCGATATAATAGAACGCGGACAACCAAATCGGAATATTACAAACTCGCGAAGGATTTTAATTACCGAAGAGGTCGTTGCCTGTCTTACCGGATGAATCTCAGACCATTTAGTGAATTTATCCGCTATTGCTACGAGATACACGAATCCTTGGGAGGAACGAGGCATGGGACCAATGATGTCAATAGAAATGACCTCCCATGGCCTTGTTGCGACGATAGTTCCCATTTTTCCTGGCGTTTGACGTTGCTGAGGTTTAAACTCTTGACAGTTCTGACAGCTCCTCACATATCGAGCGATATCCGCGTGCATTCCGGGCCAATAATATTTATCAGCGACTCTGGCGATTGTCTTCGCTATTCCGAAATGACCAGCTGTCGGAGCATCGTGATTTTCTTGAATCCGCGTGCATTCCGGGCCAATAATATTTATCAGCGACTCTGGCGATTGTCTTCGCTATTCCGAAATGACCAGCTGTCGGAGCATCGTGATTTTCTTGGAGGATTCTGGTTCTCATGGTTTCTGGTACACACAGTTTCCATGCATTACTTCGCTCTGTGAAGTTCAGGGTGTGGTGCATGTGTCTGTATAGTTTTCCATTCATGATGGAATACTCTGAAATAATATTTATCAGCGACTCTGGCGATTGTCTTCGCTATTCCGAAATGACCAGCTGTCGGAGCATCGTGATTTTCTTGTAGGATTCTGGTTCTCATGGCTTCTGGTACACACAGTTTCCATGCATTACTTCGCTCTGTGAAGTTCAGGGTGTGGTGCATGTGTCTGTATAGTTTTCCATTCATGATGGAATACTCTGATTCTGGTACACACAGTTTCCATGCATTACTTCGCTCTGTGAAGTTCAGGGTGTGGTGCATGTGTCTGTATAGTTTTCCATTCATGATGGAATACTCTGGACAACGTTCGGGCGTCGTTTGTACGCTTTCCAAAGTTCGCGTATACCATGAGTTTAGTGCATGTGTCTGTATAGTTTTCCATTCATGATGGAATACTCTGGACAACGTTCGGGCGTCGTTTGTACGCTTTCCAAAGTTCGCGTATACCATGAGTTTTCTGGATTCAGCGTAAAGAGTTCATCCTCTACACTGTCTTCGGGTTCTTCTTGATTTGGGTTCCTCGAAAGTGCGTCCGCAACGGTGTTGAGTGTACCTCGTCGATATTTGATTTGGAAATCGAATTGTTGTAGATACACGCTCCATCGCGCTATTCTACCTGCCGGGCTTTCGATTGTCTGTAACCATTTCAACGACTGGTGATCGGTCAAGACAATAAAATGGTAGCCTTCAAGGTAGGGGCGCATCTTCTGAATTCCCCACACTACTGCTAGACATTCCTTTTCGGTCGTGGAGTAGTTCTGTTCAGCTTTATTCAAAGTTCTACTGGCGTAGGCAATTACTCGCTCCACGGCGTCATGTGTTTGAGTCAAAACAACTCCTAATCCATGGTTGGATGCATCTGTCTGCAGAGTGAACTGTTGGTTGAAGTCTGGAGGGGCTAATACAGGTGCCGTTGTTAATTGAGTCAAAACAACTCCTAATCCATGGTTGGATGCATCTGTCTGCAGAGTGAACTGTTGGTTGAAGTCTGGAGGGGCTAATACAGGTGCCGTTGTTAGCCTTTCCTTTAACAAGTCAAAAGCTATTTCTTGTTCATCTCCCCATCTCCCCATCTCCCCAGTCCAGGACTTCTTTTTCTGGAGCAGCTTGGTTAAAGCCTGCGTCAATTCTGAGCAATTAGGGATAAACCTTCGGTACCATGACACCATTCCAATGAATTGTATGAGTCAAAACAACTCCTAATCCATGGTTGGATGCATCTGTCTGCAGAGTGAACTGTTGGTTGAAGTCTGGAGGGGCTAATACAGGTGCCGTTGTTATCCTTTCCTTTAACAAGTCAAAAGCTATTTCTTGTTCATCTCCCCAAGTCCAGGACTTCTTTTTCTGGAGCAGCTTGGTTAAAGCCTGCGTCAATTCACCTTTCCTTTAACAAGTCAAAAGCTATTTCTTGTTCATCTCCCCAAGTCCAGGACTTCTTTTTCTGGAGCAGCTTGGTTAAAGCCTGCGTCAATTCTGAGCAATTAGGGATAAACCTTCGGTACCATGACACCATTCCAATGAATTGTAAAGCCTGCGTCAATTCTGAGCAATTAGGGATAAACCTTCGGTACCATGACACCATTCCAATGAATTGTCGCAACTCTTTAGTGTTCGTTGGGACCGGGAACTCGATAATGGCTGATACCTTCTCTGGATCGGTTCGTATCCCCTGCTCATCGATTACATGTCCAAGATAGACAACTCTAGTCTGTAGGAACTTGCTCTTTTCAGAATTAATCTGAAGATTTGCTTCCCTCAGTCGGTTAAAAACAATACCCAGATTCTTGATGTGTTCGTCGAGTGTCTTGCCGGTGACGATTATATCGTCCAGGTACGCGAAAGCAAAAGGGGCCATCTCCGGAGTTATTATCTCGTCGAGGAGTCTTTGAAATGTTGCACCGGCTGAGTGCAATCCGAATGGCATCACTTTGAATTGGAATAAGCCTCTTCCAGGTACTGTGAACGCAGTTAACGGTTTGCTTGCTTCCTCCAATGGTATTTGCCAATAGCCATCCTTCAAATCTATTGAAGAGATGTACTTCGTGTTTCTCAATCGGTCCAGGATGGCGTTAATTTGCGGTAAAGGATACGCGTCTTTGATCGTCACTTCGTTAAGCTTACGAAAGTCGATGCAAAACCGATACTGTTTGTTCTTTTTCCGAACTAATACCACTGGCGAGCTCCATGGGCTATCTTTGATCGTCACTTCGTTAAGCTTACGAAAGTCGATGCAAAACCGATACTGTTTGTTCTTTTTCCGAACTAATACCACTGGCGAGCTCCATGGGCTGCATGATGGTTCTATTACACCATTCCGTAGCATTTTATCGACTTCCGTGTCAATCACCGTCTGCATCGCTGGGTTCCTAGGGTAGTATCGCGTTTTAATCGGCCTATCATCATGAAGCCGAATCTCATGTTTAACTTTGGTCGTTGGGCCAATCACCGTCTGCATCGCTGGGTTCCTAGGGTAGTATCGCGTTTTAATCGGCCTATCATCATGAAGCCGAATCTCATGTTTAACTTTGGTCGTTGGGCCTTGGATATTTTCAAACCCCTTGAGCCTCTCGCGTATTATCCCTTTCGCGTCTTCCAATTTGTCAATTGCGTTAATCTCGGCGACTGTTTCTGAGAAATCGCATCGGTATCCTATGATGTTTGTTCTTTTTCCGAACTAATACCACTGGCGAGCTCCATGGGCTGCATGATGGTTCTATTACACCATTCCGTAGCATTTTATCGACTTCCGTGTCGATCACCGTCTGCATCGCTGGGTTCCTAGGGTAGTATCGCGTTTTAATCGGCCTATCATCATGAAGCCGAATCTCATGTTTAACTTTGGTCGTTGACATGATGGTTCTATTACACCATTCCGTAGCATTTTATCGACTTCCGTGTCGATCACCGTCTGCATCGCTGGGTTCCTGGGGTAGTATCGCGTTTAAATCGGCCTATCATCACGAAGCCGAATCTCATGTTTAACTTTGGTCGTTGGGCCTTGGATATTTTCAAACTCCTTGAGCCTCTCGCGTATTATCCCTTTCGCGTCTTCCAATTTGTCAATTGCGTTAATCTCGGCGACTGTTTCTGAGAAATCGCATCGGTATCCTATGCGTCGTAGAGCATCGACCCCTAGTATCACGTCCGTGCTCAAATTTGGTAAAATCAGGAAACAATGGTTATAGGTGTTGTTGTCAATCGAGAAAGGCATCTCGATTAGACGTTCAATGGTGACTTTACTTCCGTCAGCCATTCTTGCGTAGGCTGCTAGATCACGGGTCGTTCCTAGTCCTGTTTGGTCTATGTAAGTGCCGACTCTCACATTTGCGTACGACCTTGCTGCTCCCGTGTCTACAAGCCCTGTATACGTGTTGTTTCCGATCTTGACGTCTAGGAATGGTCGATCGTCTGCGGTGCTCATACTTTGGACGTCGACGGCTTCGGTTCGTTGGTTGTCTTCTGGTTTTCTGGTGCCGTTTTCGTCTCTGGGTTCGGTTTGGCAGGGTTGGTCTGTGGCCGCGGGTCCTGCCTCTTCTCCGCGGTTGGCTTGGAGTTTTCCGGACGCTCGCATTTGCAATCTCGTGTGAGAATGTCGTTCTTGCCACACCATGTACAGAACTTCTTGAATGCGTTCTTGCAATCTGTTCTTCGGTGGCCTCTTTGTCCACAGCGCCAACAGCAACTCGCCCGGTCAAACTTACTCTTCTGTTTCTGGGCTTGGACCGTATTGACATCTTGGTTACCCTTGTCCTTACCCTTTTTATTTGAGCCATATGCTGTTTCTGGCATCACCACTTGATTGGCTGCTGGTGGTGGTTTGAAAGACTTCTCGTTTAATACTAGCCTCTCATATTCATCAGCCAGTCTAATCAAGTCCTCAATACTCTGGATATCAGTCCTTCTGATATAATGTCGATAGTCCGGCTTCAGGTTGATGTACAATCTCTCCAATTGGCTTTTCATGTTCATGGTTCCTAGTCGTCTCATGAGCGTCTGCAAGTTCGTCACATAGTCCTTAGCTGACTCTTTGCTCCCTTGAGTACGATTTCGGACTTCGTCTTCCAATTGAAGGATTAAATCCGCGGGGAGATAATATCTCTTTATCTGGTTGGTGAAGTCATCCCAACGTTGCCAGTGTTGTTTGTTGTTCCGGTACCAGAGCAGTGCTTTTCCAGTCAGGAGCATCGGGATGCACTCTAATAAATCGTCGTGCGATACCCGATAACTGTATGCTAACTCCTCAATTCTCTCCAGGAATGTGCTGAGATTTCTCTCTCCGTCAAACGCTGTATTCCATTTGCGGACTTGTTCTCTCAGTTTAACTTCATCTCTGGTAGAGCCTGTCGGAGATCTATGTCGGGGTGATTGTTGTCTTGGTGCTGGTGATCTGTAGCGTGGAGACCGCTGTCTCGGTGCTGGAGATCGATATCGTGGAGACTGTTGTCTGGGTGCTGGAGATCTGCGACGTGGAGACCGTTGTCTCGGTATCGGAGACCTGTGGCGTGGAGACTGTTGTCTCGGTATCGGAGATCGGCGACGTGGAGACTGTCGTCTCGGTGTCGGAGATCGTTGTCTCGGAGGAGTTCTCTCTCTCTCTGGTAATTGTCGCTGGGGTGCTCGTTGTCGCCTTTGCGGTGATGGCGTGCCAAGTCTCTGTATTACAGGTGAATTGTCTTGATGCACATCTGCTCGTACTCGGACTCCTCTGACAGGTGATCTCATTAGAGATTGTCTCACTGGCGTTGGTGATCGATGATGGTCGATCTCTTCATCTTCCATGCTTTCGTCGATGCCATTTACCCTGGTTGAAGAACGTAGTTGCCGTCCTCTTTCAATTGTTCCAGCCTCGCTTCTTTCCTCGGATTCGCGACTAGGGCTTCTAGTTCGTTCAACGTTCGAATTCGCGTTTCTATCAAGTTCGTCGCGGAGGAGATTCTTTAATTGCGACACTGTAGCGGTTTTAGGAAACTCTATCTCGCGTTCTCTAAGCTCCGCTTCTACTTCAGCTTTTAATAGCTTGTAAATCCAAGATTTACCTTTGCGTTCCATTTTGTTGGACATTTCAGTACGATAAAATAAATCAATTCGATTGCGGTCGAGTCTTTAATATTCTAAATATTCGAGTCTTATGATTGAATTAATCAAGTCTTTCAATTTAAATCAGTACGATAAAATAAATCAATTCGATTGCGGTCGAGTCTTTAATATTCTAAATATTCGAGTCTTATGATTGAATTAATCAAGTCTTTCAATTTAAATAATCAAGTCCCTGTTCGAGCGCCATGAAATCTGTAACGAAGTTTACCCAAGTCAATGAATTTACTCTCGATTATCCCTTATAGCTCGTCGGATTGTCAGGATTCGGTAGGGATGTCGGTGTTACAGATAGCATGTAACGAAGTTTACCCAAGTCAATGAATTTACTCTCGATTATCCCTTATAGCTCGTCGGATTGTCAGGATTCGGTAGGGATGTCGGTGTTACAGATAGCAAAACAAGTACGAATTGTAATTAAATAACTTTTAATTGTAGTAACAAAAGTTAGCAAGAATACAAGTAATAATGATCATTTGACCGGAGTCACAGGTATCGAGTGATCGATAATCAAGTAATTAAATAACTTTTAATTGTAGTAACAAAAGTTAGCAAGAATACAAGTAATAATGATCATTTGACCGGAGTCACAGGTATCGAGTGATCGATAATCAAAGTTAAATCAAACAAGTTAAGTCAAGGACAAAAGTTAGCAAGAATACAAGTAATAATGATCATTTGACCGGAGTCACAGGTATCGAGTGATCGATAATCAAAGTTAAATCAAACAAGTTAAGTCAAGGTTAAATTAAACACTCAAACAAGTAATAATGATCATTTGACCGGAGTCACAGGTATCGAGTGATCGATAATCAAAGTTAAATCAAACAAGTTAAGTCAAGGTTAAATTAAACACTCAAGTCAAGTCAGACCGCGCTGTCTGCTAACATACAAACATACACGCGTTCTTACACTCTCGCGACACGGTCTAGGGAACGGTGACGACTGAGCTATCGCTCTATCGCCGTGTATCGGTCGAGCTGACGCTCTCCCAATACCCGGTGCGACTCGGGGAGCTTCCTCGGGCCCACCGTTCGGACTGCCGGTTCGTGCTGAGCTGACGCTCTATACGGCACACAAGACGAGCTGGCGCTCCTCTGGTGGTCGTCGGTGACACCGTTCGGACTGCCGGTTCGTGCTGAGCTGACGCTCTATACGGCACACAAGACGAGCTGGCGCTCCTCTGGTGGTCGTCGGTGAGCTGACGCTCTTTCGGTCACGAGTCTGGTGGCTGGGATGTTACTCCCTCAAGGTTCGACACGAGAATGAGCTGACGCTCTTATATCGTGCAGGATTCCGAGCTGACGCTCTGAGCCCTCACTCTTCCTCTAGCTGGGATGTTACTCCCTCAAGGTTCGACACGAGAATGAGCTGACGCTCTTATATCGTGCAGGATTCCGAGCTGACGCTCTGAGCCCTCACTCTTCCTCTGGGTCTGGCCACTCGAGCTGACGCTTCAAGTTGCTGATTCCGAGGTTGAGTGGAATCTGCCTCCAAGAGCTCGCGCGCCGCATTAAATACTCTCGCGGAGCCTCTCCCTCCACGCTACGCCTGCGCACGGCGATACTCACCGAGGTTGAGTGGAATCTGCCTCCAAGAGCTCGCGCGCCGCATTAAATACTCTCGCGGAGCCTCTCCCTCCACGCTACGCCTGCGCACGGCGATACTCGCAATGGGGGGAACCCCGCCCACTCGGGTAGTGGACCGTGGTGGGACTCTCCGCGTCTCTTTCATTCTCTCATTCGCGGCGTCGCGCGCTCGGTACATACATTTTTTTTTTTATTTTTTTTTTTTTTTTTTTATTTATTATTTCTAGTCTTATTTGTTAGTGACTCGTCACAATCTTTGGAAATATTTCGGTAACAGAGAATATTAATGGCTCATTTTGAAGATAATTTAATTACCTTAAAGCTTGGTTGTGTACATAAGCATATTCAACTCTCTATCACAAAAATTTTTCGACTTTTCGCTAAAAATCGCAACAAAAAAAACGATAAAAAAGGTAAAGATCGAAAAAAAAAATTTTTTTTTCAATTAAAAAATTTTTTCTTATATTTAGAATTTTTTTTAATAATATTAAAGGTAATTTTTAATTTTTTTTACTTGAAAAATTCGATTAATTGACATTTTTAATCGTCAAGTTGATTATATGCCATGATTTTATTTATTATTCCTATAAATTCAATTTCTAATATCTAAAACAAATTTTTTTTTCAAGTATTTATACTAATTGAATAATTGACTGGGCGAAAAAAAATTTTTTTTTGGTCATTTGGTGAAGTTATAACCCTTTGAGGTGACAAATATTGTCTCAATACTGACGTTTTTCGCTTGTAGCGTTTGAACGATGCGGAATTTGAGAAAAATACATATTAGAAAAATAAGAGGTTATTAAATTCCCTACAAAATGACCACCCTGAGATTGTTATAGCTTGAGTAGTTACTGAGATATCGAGTGGAGAGACGCAACGTCTCTCCACACAAGATATCTCCGGAAATAATTGAGCTACTGCAACTTTTAACGGCTCATTTTGAAGATAATTTAATTACCTAAAAGTTGTTTTATATATATATTCATATGCAACCCCTGCATCACTAAAATTTTTTGACTTATTTAAAAAAAAAGTAAAAAAATTTGGAAAAAAACCGTGAAATTAAATTTTTTTGCCATTAAATATTTTTTTATTCTTATAAAAAAATTTTTTTCTCATTAATTTCAGATTGTCCGAAGGATCCTCAAGAGCCCTGCATTTCTTCCGGCCAAGGTGTTCTGGAAAAATACGGTTTTATACCCGGAAATTATTGCATAGATCTAATTGGTTTGTTTGGAATATTTTTCGTCGGTCATTTTGCCGGATTTTTGGCAATTCGTTATCGAAGTCAAAAAGAAGCAGTTTACTGAAAAATTTTCATAAAAAATTATTTTAAAATAGAATTAATAAAAAAAAAAAAACAATTTTTTTTCATTAAAAAATCCAACA
>MVJL01010171.1:0-42966 GCA_002156465.1 Macrocentrus cingulum
GGCGTTACCTGCATGTCCGAGAGACAATGGACAAAACTGAGTCTTATTATTGACAATTTATGCATTAAAGCGGCATTGAAAGTAACAAAGGAGGCTCGCGAAACAGAGCGCGAACTTGCAAGAGCGAAAGGCTCTCTTGTGAATGGAATTCCAGCAACAATTGTCCAGGGTGATGGATGCTATCCGACGCGGACGTATGGAGGTGGTGATCGAGCTTTGGCGGGCTGTTTTGTTCTTGTAGGCCAACTGACAAGTAAGGTTCTCGATTTCATGGCTTACATTAAATATTGCGTCATTCATGCTCGTGCGCTCAATCAAGGTAAGTCCGAAGATGAAGTGCCCGCCCACGAATGCTTTCAAAATTTCGATTCAAACGAAGGTATATCCGGCATAGAGCCGAAAGGAGCCGTCGAATTATTTTCAAGAAGTGAGAAAGATGGTTTAATTTATACTGGATTCATCGGTGACGGAGATAGCAGTACGTACTCTAACTTGAAAAATGCACAGATATATCAAAATGTATCTATTAAGAAATATGAGTGCGTTAACCATTTAAAACGTTGCTTGATTAGAGCACTTGAAAAAATACGATCTTTCGCAACTGGCAGACAAGGGACAAAATACAAGGATTCTATTTATCAAAACCGATACAGAATTCGTCAGGGTATTTCAAAGGCTGCTGAGCACCGACCCGATCAAAAAGATTTGACATTTCAGGAAAAAAAGGAACGTCTCCGCGACGATATTTTGAACGTGCCCAGTCATGTCTTCGGTGAGCACAAGAAATGCGCTGAAATTGGTTATTTCTGCAATGGAAAAGCTAAAGAAAATGAAGAAAATATGGTCCCGGAAATGGAACGCCTTGGTCTATGGACCAAAGTTATGGATGCTGTTACAACAATAGCTTATCAAGCGGACAGTTTGCTGCATAACTATACTTCGAACCTTGCCGAGCTCTTCAACTCATTGCTCAATAAGTATACTGCAGCAAAGCGCCTTTCATTGGCACAGCGCGGACATTATCGATGCTGCGTGGCCTTGGCAGCTGTGCAAATGAACACAATGAGAATTGTGACCACTGTAATGGGCATGGCAAATAAATCGGTCTCGCAAGCTGCAAATTTGATGAAAGTACGCCGAATAGCGAAGAATGCGCAGCATGATTAAGGGTTGGGGATGGTTAAGGGTCGGCTAAGTGTCGATGAAGTCGATAAGTTTCTGGCTATACGCTCTGTGATACCTCAGTAAGTATATAAATCGATGCGCTCCAATGTTTTTGCATGAAAACATTAAAGCGCAATAAGAATAAGATAAAATATACTGGCGCGTCCAAGATCACAAATAACATTTATTTGCATGTTACATGAATGTTATATAACTCCGATTTTGGAATTGTTGGGACGATCTATTTGCATGTATAGATTGACCGAACCATTAAAAGTTGTGATAATAAGGATGCGTCAAATAATATAAAAAAAAAAACACGTCTGTTTGCATGTTATACAGCTGTTATGAAAAAAATCGCTCTATAATGTATTAGCATGCTACATTATTAATGAACGAATTGGAAAGACAGTAGTTAATAAGAAAAACTGATAATTTTATCAAAAAATTTGGTTTCCCCTTATGTATAATATTATAAAAATTGTACATTGAATAGTATTACATTTCTTTTCGATTTTTTAAAGATATAATATGCTTGTTTCGGTTATTTGAATATGGCGAATATGTTAAATGCTGAATCTAATAAGCAAAAACCAAATTTTTTGGGGTGTGGAAGGGTTATTATGTAATGTAAAGCTATAACTGATGCTCATTAGAAAATCTTCGATGTGCATTATATGGTTGCTCATTACATACATAATCCCGGCATCGACCTCCCCGTGGTACACCCTGGTAACCGGCTGTTTTTTGTATATACTCGAGTGAAAAATGAAATTAAGCCTATACTTGGTCTGAAAGCGGACATAAGTAGACTTTTTGGGTACGAAATCGGAAAGTCAAGATGCTGTTTTGGACCTTATATAAAGGTCTAATCATGTCCGCTTTATAGGACCAAGAAGGTTAAAATCCGGATTGAAATTTCCACTTGGGTATATAATACGGTATTTCTACACTAACACCATGTGTTATCGCCGTTAATCAGAAAACAGTCCAACTAACTGATGCCAAAAATAAAACAATAAAATACTGATCACGCCCATCGAATCGTTCTGATCGAAGTTTATACGATAAAAACTTCATTTGCAGGTTTTGATAACAAAATCCTCTGGTTGGTTATAACGAAATTTCCATATACTTATAATACGTGCGACAAGTTAAATATCTCAGTACAACCCATCAGTAGGTGGAATTCAAGGCGGAGCCGGTAACCGCACCCTCACAAAACCCTGTTAGTGGCCTTGATCTGTAAATGTGAAAGATAGTTTTAGTAATTTACCCCCAACAATTTTGCACGTTGAAATGAAAATATAAAAATTAGATTATGAATTTTAAAAAGGTAAGTCTTGAAAAATAGATCTGAAACCTCCCGCCCGATATCCAACTAATGCGGCATTCGATTGCACCTCGCTTCAATTAAAAAAACGATTTGAAAGTAATTTTGCAGTGATTATTATTTCTTACAGTCACAAACAAAAAAATTTCGTTTACTTTTGAGCATACATTAGTATGTAGTATACCTCGGTGTTATAATTTGAATAAATTTTGCTTGCAACTACTCTTCCTATTACCTTATAATCATATGTTCCATTTGTCAGCAGTATATATAAAGAAATTTATTCGGATATTGTTGAATTCAATTCTACTTTTAAATCGGGTTTACAACACTAAATCTTTTTTTTCAATTAGCATAGAATGAATCAAAATTATAGTTGATTAGTTGTGCTGTACGCTCTTTTTATGCATTCGATTGTTCCTTTTGGCGTTCTATGCTATTAGCTTGTATATACACGTTACATAGGGAATTTTGATTATTATCTATATATAAAAATGAATCCCTATTTCCCTTGGTCACGGCATCACGCGTAAATGGCTAGACCTATTTGGCTGAAATTTGGTGAGGAGGTAGCTTAGAACCAGGGGAAGGACAGTGGATATACTTTTTATCCTGATATTCCGATGGGAACGGGAAATACGCCAGTCATTACGTTTGTTCCACTTTCACGCAAAAACAATATTATTCACGTAGTTGACATTAAAACAAAGAAACGTAGTTTACATGTTCTTTGTAAATATGTCGGTCGGAGTTTGTCTGTGGTCGGAGTTATAATAACAAAATACCTACATAATTCATTTACCATTTCTCAGTGTACTTTTCACATTGGTTTCTACAGGATAATTTGTACTGTGTGTTTTTTTCTGAAGTGTTTGTTGAACAAGGTTAGTCAAATCAATATAGTGTTGGAAAGTTTTGATAGACCATTTTGATACTTTTACAAGAAAATAGGTTGTGACGCGCGACGAATGACACACGGGGAAGTATCAACGCCGTGGTCGTGATGCGCCGGTTCTACGCAGATCGGCGGCTTCTATCCTCTGAAAAATTTACCTTGTATTCGGGCGGCAGGTTGTTTTTTCCTAAAACAACCAAAATTTGTCGATGCAACGGCAACGGCTAGCGGCAACGCAGGTGCTGAAAATGCAATGGAAAATACGCGAAAAATTAACTGTCAGGGGGTTGGGGATCGTTGGTATCGTTTCGTTTTCCGCTCAGAAGAAATAAAGAATTTATTTTGAAATCAAATAGGTAATCCAACGTGGCCCACGCCACGTCACAAGGTATACAGTTTTTTTTTTTATTTTCAGTTGAATTTTTGTTTCCAAAAATACCGGCAATTAGACGTACAAACTTAAGTCGCCGAACCCCTAATGTTGCAAGTCAAAGAAATACAAGAGCAAGTCAAACTAATGAGCAACGTGAAACGTGGAATGAAGTTGAATGGAATCGATGGAACCGGAACCAACAAAATAGAAGTGTTGCGTTTAACCCCTATAGAGCTGCATTTAATTATAACAAAGAAATTGACTACAGTGCACTGCATATCGTTACTATTGGACCAATGAACGTTGGTCATCATGAAGCATTAGAATAATAAACACTTTGTTTTGGAATAATTTTGATTTATTAATATACCAACAGCAATACTTGATAAAGAAATTAACTTAATGCAGATAGAAAGGTAACAGATATTTGTTGATTATAGGGTGGTACGAAGTTCACCGGGCCAGCTAGTTATATAATAAAAATGTCCATTCACATAATTTTATTATTATTACTGGAAAGTTAAGGTCTTAAATTCTTATGCACCTGAAAGACTGCCAGAAAAACTTCTAAGATTATTTTTTTTTCAACTCTCTTCTGAGAGTCCTCCTTGTGGTTCTTTCGTGTATTTGGAGTATACAATTGACATTTTGAGAAAAAAATAAATAAATAAAACAAGTCTTAGAAACTTAAAAATGTTTTGTAAAATTCCATTCTTCTATATTCGAAGTTTGTAATTTTAGCAGATCGCTAACAAATTTGTAATATTACAAACTTTTGTGATAACAAAATAAACTTGTATCGTAGAACCAATCACTAACCCCGTTTCATAAAATTATTGTACACATCATATCATTGTACACATTGTACATCAATTATTGTACACATCTGAATCTCGGATTTGTAAATTTACATTACCACTATATTGTAATTTGAACTCCATGGCAGAGTTACTAATTCTACAATGAGATTGTATCATCATTTTACAAACATTTTGACAGTGTGATCTGAACCCTTCATTACTTCCAAGTGAGGGCATGGTATTTTTCTATGTTCCCTCGGAAGTTTAATATAATTTTTCTTCTTATTTCTGCGTTGACAATATTTAACGGCTCATCGCATCCTAAACCCAAGGTGTATTTAGCTTTCAATCGATACATAAAGCCGCCAAGCTATAGTTTTAAACTTGAAAAGCTTCAATATCAGCGCCGAGTTTCATACAATAAGACTTGAAATAATAGTAGATTAGCAATCAAAGTCAAATGTATCATCGGTAACCTCCAGATTCAAGTTTTATGGGAAATGATTGAACTCGGGGACGAGCTCGCCCAGCGCCTTGAAGGCCTGGGAATGAAGGAAATGATTTAAATAGAAGATAAAAATATTCGCAATATACTGACGGCGTCGGCTTTTTCACCTATTTTCTCGGCCGCAGGTGACTTTACATACTTCCGGCAGTGTTCGTAACCTGAACGGAGCTCCCTATCGTACCAGTAAAGTAGAATTATCGTATTTTAGATGTGATTATTGTATAATTAAGTAATCGTTTACTGTGATTGTCGTAAAATTAAGTAACTGTTTACAAAAAATACTAATATTTACGCATTATAAATGAATACTTTGACAAAACTAAATTGTGATAACTATGTTTATAATTTAAAATAATAGAAAAAAAAATTTATCAATAAAAAGTGCGGGAAATTTAATTCAATGTTGTGAATCCAGAAATAAGCGTCAAGATTACAAAAAAAAAAAATGAAACCAGCATTTTATATGAAGTAATTTATTTTCACTATATAATATGTTCCGGCCTCGTATAATAACTCAATATAACAATATAAGATGATACTTTTTGACAATAAATACCAAACTAAGTGATAAAAGTAATGGATAT
The DNA here is from genome assembly GCA_002156465.1 of Macrocentrus cingulum. NCBI lineage: Eukaryota > Metazoa > Arthropoda > Insecta > Hymenoptera > Braconidae > Macrocentrus > Macrocentrus cingulum. The sequence continues at coordinate 5,658 of MVJL01010171.1, forward strand.
TACGCATGAAAATTATCATACTTCGAGTTATAACTTATAACTCATTAATCGATAGATCTATCCATCATTATCACCATGAGTGATCTCATCAATATCATCATATAAATCGTGAATATTTGGACCTCGATTCGATTGTTTTTCTTCAACAGGATACAAAACAGATTTGGTCATACGACTGTACTCGTTCACTGATGGCTCGTAATTAATACAAGTATTTTCGTTAGATTTTACGCGCTGTTTAGCTAATAAGGTGCCATTGATGGTTGGCGTAACCATTTCGTTTCTCGATTTAGTTTTGATTAGGTTTACCTGGCTGAAAATTTGTTCACTATTGGCGTTCGAATGCGGTAAGGAATGAACATCGAAAGCAAATTTCGATAAGTTTTTGAATGTTAAACCCTGATCTCCCTCACTACATAAATAAAGTTTTGCCCAAAACTCATCGACTTTGTCGTCCTCGATTACAGTCTTAATGTCTGCTGGTAATGCAAAAAATGGAAGTTGACGCCCATCAATGATTTGGATGCCTTCATCTGTAACAATTCGAGGCAAAGCTTCCATCAAGGGCAGTAAGCTGGGAAAAGAGTCTCGTGTTTTTCCCAGAACAGCTTTTGCTGGATGCAGACAGGAAACAAGTTTCAGAACAGGGTTGTCAAAATCGAAGCGTTGTTTAATCTGTTCACATCCGACCACTGAGAACTTCATACAAGTCGTAGTAAAATCTAATTTGAGATTAGTTTTCTCCCGAATTCCAGCTGAATTCAACATTGACATTACATGTACTCCCAAATACGTTTGCTCAGGCAGGAGACGATGTGGTTCGTTCGATGGGTCAATGGCACTAAGTTTAGTTCGAGAAATATAATCTCTGCTCAGATAAGTTTGCAGAAAGTCCTGATAAGTAACGCACATTTTGTCATTCAGACTTGGAAAAATTACAGACTACGATTAGAACGATTCATTCATCTTTGTGAATTTTGGAAGTACCCAGTCGAGGAATAGATAAACAAGTTTGATGAGGGGATTATTCAAACCATTTCCAATTCGCTCGACAGTGAGCAATAGCGCAGTTAATAATTGTTCTCGAAAATACAGCTGCAATGCATCCCATTGCTCAAGCATTCTTGAAACAACCTCAAAGATAGCCAGCGTGTTTGTGAAGGACGGAGAATTTTGTGCACCTGAATGTCCAGGAAACTTTGGAATTTTTGGGAAAGGTGTACCAGTTTAGCACTGTTTTAAATTCACCGTACACATTACGTGCCAAATCCTCACACGTCCGGGGCAGTTTTTTGCAGGCTTAGCTTGCACAAAGGTGGGTGCAAAGAATGACAGATGCGTTTAAAAACATAAATTCCAGGGCACGTTTTCAAAACTCGTGCAGCCACGGAGTTAAATTGTCCCATCATTGCACTACATCCGTCTGAAGCAAATTCTATCACATTGTCAAATGGAATGCCATCTGTCGCAAAGGAAGTCGAGAGTAACTTGAACAGATGTTCGGCAGTCGCTCCCTCAACGTCTGAGTCCCTTTCAAAAATTTGGCACAATTGCCAAAATTTGCTGACGATGCGGTTTTCCTCGAGATCGAAAAATCTAGAGATGGAAAAATCTATTATTGAGCTTTAAAAACTGTCAGGTGATTGATTTTTATATAACCATTCAGAATGTTTACCATACGATTACACACATTGAAGCAACTCCTTCAATGTCACTGGATTCATCAATCAGGATGCTAAATTTGGAATGCAGTAGCTTTTGAGTTAAACTTTCCTTTTCGGCGCCTCCAATCACATCTTTTACAATGGCAGTTTGCTTTTACAATGGCCTTTTTTGCTTTCAGATGCATACCCTTTACGATTTGAGAATCGGTCACACACTCTTGAAGCAAACATGTGAGGTGGTCTAGCGTCCGAAGAGAAATATCATGTTCAGCTAAAAAACCACACAGATTGATCTCGAGTCTCTGAGTCGCTCTGCTATGTTCCAAATTTTCTTTAATTTTTTCAGCAAAATCGCTCAAAACAAGCTGCGATGACGGTCGATTTTTTTCTACATGGGATTTTGACTGCATGTGGTTTTTTATGACAGTTACCTCTGCCTTGAAAACAGCTTTGCATTGACGAAAAGAGGCTTTGAAGTGATCGCTTGGGACCTTCATAAGCCGCTCGAAATTCAGAATTCTGCAGCCAAGCGTCTCTGAATTTCTGTCGGCGATGCTTTTGGTTAATTTTTTTTTGTACTGTACGACGCTCGTGGATCCTCCTCCATCTAGAAAATTGAAGGATATATTATATGACTTTCATGTTGAGGTTATAGGTTTACAAAAAAAGTATCGTACCATCTGATTAATCCATACAGAACACTGTATCACAACTATTTGTCAACAATTCACTCGGGAATACTGTTCTGACTCTTCACAATATATACAAGTTGAATTCAAGTCGACGGATAATATGATGTTTACGTCACGACCAAAACATACCAAGATGGCCAACATATATATAAAGCAGCATGAAGTTAGGCGCGATGATAAATCGAATATCGGAAAACGCATGCGTCGAGCATCGATATAGGAGAGAAGTCGCGGCAAATTTCGAACACTTATGCTGAATAAAATTTTTTTATCGCGTCTATTTTCACCATATTATATAAATTTTTATATACATGATGAAATGCTGAAAATATCGTACAAATGGCGTACGATACTCCGATGCTATCGTACATCGTACATTGTGTGGAATTATCACAACCGTACGATAATTATCGTACGGTTACGAACTCTGATTATTACTTCGTCATCGTTCCGATATGAAGTTAGGAATCTGACGAGAGTTAGCAGCGTTAGTTTTGCTTGCTTTCGTCGTAGCATTTACTGTTTCAATTCTTTTCTCCGGTTTTTTTCCTTCGGTTACAGCGTGGAAGTGGTTGCGACATTTATGCAACGTAGTCTGCTAAGACAAATGTTCCTTGAAATCTATCAAATTTTCGACCGGTGCTTCAGAAGGATCATTTCCAAAAGATCTCTGTTAACTTATACCCGATTCAGTTGGTATCTTCTGTTCTTCAGCTACATCCTCTTATTTTTGGCGAAGGTTACTTAATAACTGTACAAAGTGTTACACTCCACGTTGTTCCTCGATCAATTTTCTTTCTGGTTAAATTCTCACGCCAGGAATTTAGAGCGTCTTCACCGGCAGTGATGGTCTGAAGCGACGCATCAGGCTCTGCGAGTGTGTGTGTAATAAATAAGTCATAGTATAAATGTTCATTCAATCATCATTGAATATATATTAACCAAAAAAGGACTATTTTTTAAGTGCCGGAACGTTTTTTTAAGTTATGTCACAGACGGCCTTGAATACTATTAAAAATAATTCAAAAATAAGTCATTTTGTTGAATTAGCAGCCGACCGGGACTCTGGGACTGGCAGGTCAGGAAATAATAATTCTGATAGCCAAATTACAATCGAGAAAACACACTGGTTTTATTGGCAGAGTGGCTAAATGCCACCTGCTCAGGCGGAAGGCCCACCAAAAGTTACATTCAAGTAATCTTAATACTAATGTCTTTGTTGTTACACTGTTGAGTTTTGCCGAAGCCGATTATTGTCTTAGAGTTTTTAGCCGAGTGTAAAAGTTGTGTGAATAACCGCGCACTGCCGCCGCACAACGTGATCCGCGTAGTCAATGTTCAAGGTGACTTTTCCGACGAAATAACAAGATCCGCACAGAAATAATTAGATGATTAGATCAGGCGAATTCGACACTTTATATTCCGCGAATTAGTTTTCCAAAACACCGAACGATGTTGAAGATAATTGACGAAACAGTTTTAGCTGTCGTAACGATAAATATCACAGGTGCGAGCTCCGACCGACAGCGAAGAATCCGCGTTGAATTGTTGCCGAGCTCCGCCGACGCAAGCCGAAGTAGCCCGAGAGCACCACTCGAGAGGAGCAAGAGGAGAACGAGCAGTCGAGCACGCGCGCCTGAACCACTTGTGTTGCCACTCGTGGCTAGCAAGGTTTCAACACATTTTTTCGTAGAATTTCACAATATTAATTACTAGAATACCCAAATAAGTTTCGTCTGAGAGAAGAGAGGTACGTGTAAGAAAAAGTGGCAACAATGCCTGGCGGCTACGAGGTGGGATAGCGCGCCCAGATTCAACCACCTGTTAGCATACAAAGCTAACGCTTTTTATTTATACGGATGTTCTCCTTCTTCAGAGGTTTTTGTCGTGAAGTCCTCGGAATTATTTTTTTTTCCATTGAAATCAATAACAACACTTTATGATGTGAGGTTATGTATTTCAATCTTCACTCAGCTCTACAGCTGTTTATAGATACCGGCCTAGAGTATGGCGCTTCACAGGGCTACGCTGCCGCATTTTTATAATCATTTAGGATATTCAAAACCCCACAAAACCTGGTGTGAGAATATAGAATTTGCGTATTGCTTTAAAATTTTAGAATAATCTTCTAAGTGAAATTTTTTAAAACATTTTATCCAATAATCAAATTTAACTGGCAGTGGTAGCAAGAGGGTACCTAAAAATTCTAATTATAGCGCCCAATGCTAAAACATAGAAAGTTATATCCACCCTAGTAGCCTCCCACTACAGCTTCTAAACATCCTGAAATAAATTCTTTCCCGCCCAAGAATGGAGGCATCTCGTCGCTAGGCCAATTGTTGATAAAAAAGTTTACAATTGCTTTCTTAAGTTTGATATTTTTCAGTTCTCTTGTAAAGTCGGTAGGCCTTGCTTGATCTAGACCACTTATAATGTAATCACGGTCTTGAAGTGAACGTTTACAATCTTTTATTGACGGTGAAAAATATTGATCGAAGATAATGTTGATTCGTGGTGCATTAAATCGTGTCAATATGCTATGGATTTTTTCAGATATATAACCCATAGTCTTTGGAACTTGTTTTAATAAATGCAATAGAAAAAATCCATCGACAACTACGACGTCATATTTTGATGGTAAATCCGTGATGAAATTTTCCTCGGCTACGGCTTTTCAAGAATTTTCGATAGTAAAGATTTCCTAGTTTTGTAAACTGTTCCATCCATGTGACACATTGATATTGGAACAGGGAGCAATCGATGTGGAAGAACTTTTTTCTCGACTGAGATACTCATTAACTTACCGAACAGATTCAGCATTCTGAGTTCTTGAACTTTATTCCCGACTGTAACCCTTTTTTCAGAGTTATGGTTGAAATTTAACATTTTAATTGTTTTAATAGGTTTATCGAAACCTCGCGCTCAGGATTTTTAATTCATTCACTTATAAATTTCTGACGTAAATTGTTTCCATTTTCTTCAATGATGAGCAGGAATTTTTTGATATCGGCGTGAAGAATGGCTCTTCCCGTGGCAATATTGTACAGCTTATCCCGATCCAGGTCCAAGTTAAATGGATACATATTTTTTTCCAGAGTTTCAATAAATAATTGGAGATTTTTCGAATTTTTTTTAATCCGATTTGGCTCTAAGTCGGCTGTAACATCTTGAGATTTATTGAGTTCAGTGTCATCGAGTACATGGGATATTACGGAAGATCTCATATATTACCTTCTATTATCATGTGAGTCAATCCACATTTATCTCTTGAAATAGGCCATCATGACATGGAACGCGCCGAAACGAATGGATAGAATGTCATATTTTGGTCGTTCGTCGGATTGAATTTTGAGTGCAATTTTTGTAATTGCTAAATCATCAGTTACCTGCAAATATTTTTACTGACATTCATTGGCAATTTTCAGACTTAGTTTAAGGGTTTCTGCCACAACTGAGGTATCTGTGGATGAAAAATTGATGGGGGCAAAATATGAAACTTTTCGCATAGTGTTTGTGTTTTCAAAAATTTCACTAGTCTTTGAATATCATACATTTGGAATTGCTAGAATACATGGTTAGCGCTTCCAGGGGTTTCACTACACTCTCACAAATCACTTTCAACTAAATTAAATCGCTTTAATCTCTCTCTTAAACACGTACGGCCGTAGTCTGTTGATGGCTGCGATGGACCTTCTCCGGAATTCAAATTGGCGGTAACATGGGGTAGATTTTTTTGAATAGTATCGTTGGAAATATGTTGTACCCTTAGACTGTCTCTGCTCTATCCCATTTTTAATACTATTCTTGGCACTCGCGTTCACCGCCTCATTGAACTCAATCCCAGAGTTTCTGAGTCAACAGTATCAAAAATTATCACTAACTATGATTGCAATTCCACCACTTGCCCCATTAACTCTATCTTCACGTATTATTTTGAAACCTCTGATTCGAAGATTATCATTATTGTTAAGCCAAGTTTCTGAGAGTAGTAGAATGCCAAAATCTTAGCCTTTCACTGCACTTCAGGTAATTTCAAGTTAAGGCTTTGACAATCCCACTGCAAGACTTTAATTGAGTTCGTTGTAGGTTGTTTCGCCGCCATGTTGCTGCTCTTGTGGATGTAAAGATTGGTCCCCAGGCTGATTAATTCTCTCTCCTGGGTTGGTTATGCCCTGATTCCGTAGAGGAGGTGTCTGCAGAGGGACTGCTATGGCTGTCGTGGTCTCGTGCCACAGTTTGTGGTTTCGACATTGTCAGTCGTGAAGGGAATTTTTCTCGAATGTCGATTTGGGCAGAGGCTCCTCTGCTCCACGTTTGATGGTGTGGTGTTAAGCTGTGTTTCAGGTTTGTTAACTTGTTTAATCGCTTCCTGTGTCTGTGTTTTTAGTTCTCCGACCTGCTCCAATGTTTCGTGTCTGTTAATTGTTTTCCAGATTCTCGACCATGAAAGCTTCATGTTATTCATGCTCATCAATCGATTAATTAGCTTAGTGATCTCATTGGGGAAGTCGCTTGCCACATTTCCTCCTCGTTGCGTTGGGTATCCTTGTGCTACACAAGTTGAAACTCTGGGTGGATTGAGAAGTTGGTTATTAAGATTTCGGGATCGATCCTCCTCACTTGGGCTGGTCCGTAGCAAAGGAACCTTCCCCATGTTCCGAGCTGGCGTCGGATTGAAGTTCATGTACTTTTCCGTTGCAGCCGAATAAGGCACATTATCGTAGGCCATGATCTCATTTATAGCCTCCTCCTCTTGTAGCTTGGCGCAACCCTCGATGAATGCATGGCCCTCTCTGTTGCAATTAATGCACCAGGCTGCGTTCGTGCATCTCTCCTTGCCATTTCATGCCAGTCCACAGTTGAGACATCGTTCTATTTCTCTGCAAAATTTATCAGTACGCCTAAACTTCTCGCAGTTGAAGCATTGCCTCACTTGGGGTATGTATTGAGACACTTTCCGCAGGGTTCAGTTTATAATGAACTGCCGGTGCACTCCGGCAGTTTTAACTGCTTAAAAAATTTTCTAAAGCCGTTAGTATGATATTTAACTAGTTTTTAGGTTGGAAAAAATTAAATTATGGCGAGCCGGCTGAAAAAAAATGAAAGACGGGAATTTGTGACATCAAACTATTGAATTTTCAAATAATTGTAAATAATAGATTTTTATCTGTTGGCGTGGCCAAGCTTTTGTCTAATGGAATAATATTGTCCTTAGAGTCAATTTTGGGAATTTTTATGATATTCGGAATAGGAAGACACCGGAAATATACAGTCGAAGTCGGTCCTTTTTTGTGAAAATTCAAATCTGACGACCTTTAAGCTATTACATTTCTGGCTCTCTTTTATTAATCGTAAAGTTCAACAGCTACTTTTTAGAGCTTGCAAAAATGAAAGATGAGCCATACTCAAAGCTATATGGAAGAAATTTCATGCAAATGCATCAAGTTAAAAATAGTTGCATTCGTGCGTGATCCTCGCACGAATTCTTCCACCGGACACGCCAGTGATTAAATAAGATGGCACTAAAAATAAAAGAGACGCAGAGATCTATCATCGGACTTCTTTGTCCCGCGCCTGCATATCGGCCCTGGTAGATTGGGCGCTGCTGATTGACGGACGATGAAAATCGATAAGTCAATGGAGCACACTGCGTGGTCGCTGCTTCTGTACACGCATGACATTGTGGGATCAGGCGTCGAGTTGAGCGGACGCGAAATTACAGTGTGCAGAGACCGCACGATTAGAACGTTAATACGAAGTACGAGAGTTTTCACGACGAGTTGGTCTTGTCCACGAGCGCATCGCTGAGGCTTGGTCCGGACGATCTGAGTTTTTCCAAGGAAGTAGCTGATTGGTCGAGGTACGTAATCGTGCCGCCAAGGATTTGCGTTTGGGCGGACAAATTTAGATAACACACATTTTCCGGCAATTGGCTAAGGGTTTTCGCTTCCCAAAAGCCCTGTTTCTTTTTGGATTAACTTTTTGTTTATTTTTCTCAAGTTAATAATAGTGTTAGTCGAAAGCACTACGAGCAAAGATTATTTTATTTGATTAATTTTTGTTTGCTAAGTTATTTCATATCCCGTTTTCATAATATCATGATTGATTTCTGTTGTACTAAACTCATTGACTTGTTTTGTTAATAAACCTTAATTTATATTGTTTCATTTGACATTTTTGTTAGTCAATTGCGAGAAAATCAACGTCCCACCTCCCTGAGAATTACTTGTTTTGATCTCGCGGTTTACAGGTTAATACCGAACGTGAGACTCAAGGTACGTGAGTTGTTTTTGTCCGTTTTGTTTTTGTCCGGCGCTCAAGGTTACTTTATTTTCAGGATATTTCCAGTGTACAGAGGGTGAAAGCCGTCGGCAAGATTGACGCATTGCGACCACGGCGAGCGATTCTGTCCCCGTGAATTTCTCACCGCGCGTCGCAATAAACAGTCATTGTAGGTGTTTGATAATTCAACTAGAAAAAATAATTGCCAGACTAGGTGGACGTGGGTGAGGACAGGATCGAGAATTAAATAATCACAATTTATCATATAAACAATAATAATATATTCTAAGTTAGAAACCAAAGTTTAATAGTTTAGGATTTGAATTGATAGAAATTAATTTATCTGAGTAGAAAAAAAAAACAAATTTGATACAACATGAGGTAAATTGCCTCAACAAATTAGTGAGGTTAGAATTACAAAAAAAATTAAAGTAGAATGATAGAGATTACCTGCGATTTTACAATCAATTTTACCACACATCACATGCATTCTTGCACTCAACGATTACGACAGATATTCTTTCCTCGGGGATGATGTTGTTGAGAGACTCGTTGAGTGAGGTTATGGCACGCGCTGATAGCCAAAAGCTCGAATTTGCCAGAGATGTCAATTTTATGCCAGAATTTGGGTACGAGTAGAACCAGGATATATCCCCAAACTCGTGACAGACCTCAGATTTGATGGATGGCTTTCCAGGTATATATAAATCCTCGATTTTGTCAGCCAGAAAAAAGATTGATTGATTCTTGTCGACAACTTGATGAGAGAGCGAGAGGGAAAAGCAAAGGCGAGCGAGAGGCGCGTTCACTCTACGCTTGCGCCGCTCAAGCCGCCATTATTGGCGGGAAAGTTTGAAAATGATTCTACTTTTTCAAACAGTAGGTTACATTTTTTATGAATATTTTGCTCAATATGCTCAATATTATATTATCTCTTCTTGACGATAATGATAACTTTGCAATTGCTAAAATTAAACCGGAAGCTGTCGGATGGCCCTCTTTCTCCTTCTTCTACTCTTCCTGCTGCTGCTCCTCCGTGTCCATCGGATCTAATGTTACAATTGTCTAGAGAAAACAGAAAATATTCATCAACATATGGGTGATTCCATTCTAACTGCGATTTCTTATGTCTTGTATTGTTTGTTCTCACTGGTCATTAATAATTTATTAATGAAAGTTCTGTGTTAATTGGATAATTAAAAATATATTTCAACATTATTTTATATAATATACCTTGCTATTCAGAGAAAACTTTTAATATATCACTTATATGTCAGTACCGTGTCGTGTCCACTTCTAGAATTTACCTGTAAATTGTGTATTTTTTTTTTGTCACAGTAAATGACTTAAACTAATTACCTTATAAATTCTAATGTTTATGATGAAACTGAAAAGAATTGACAGACGTTTTGTTTAATATATCAAGTTTGCATTGACTTCCAATTCAATTACTTTTGTCTTCAATTTTTAACGAATTTTTAAATTTGAATTTGTATGACTCGAGCGCCATCTACCTTAAGATTTATGAGACCGCAGTAAACCACGTTGAAAGTACCCTACATGGATAATGTAAGGAAATTATTATATATATGATAATGCATGGAAATTTATTATATGTCAATACCGTGGATAAATTAGTCAGTACCGTGGAACGGAAAATTTTAAATGTGTTTCTTATTCTTAATGCTTTGAAGTTGTAGTAAAATCCTTTCAGATTTATATTTTAAGAGTAAAATAGATGAATAATACTCATAAATAAGTTACAAAAGTTTCATTCTAAAATCGTGAAATTTTTAATAAAAAAAAATCACAGTTAGAACGGAATCACCGATATAGTAAATATTGATCGAATTATAGTATAAAATACTTCTATCAAAGTTGGAAATATTCGATTCGATGATCTCATCGTTATCGTCCTCCTCTTCCTCATTATCATCGTCATCCGCCATTTCTTTTTGCCCTTGCCTTCTATTGCCTTCTATTGCGATATTCTGAAAAAATTCAGATACATATGTGGCAGCAACGCCACACACATACACGCGCACATAATCGTCTGATATTCGACTGCGCATTGACTGATCGACAGTCTCAAGTCACCAGTCGACCCTGCTCGACAGCACCCAAATGTAATACATCAATAAACCTGTGTGTCGTGCATAATAAGAGTCAGATACATTTATTGCGAGCGCCTAACCCCGCTACATTGGTGACCCCGACGTGATCTCGAGAATTTTCTGTGCTTCACGAGGGACCTCGTGTGACACGCGCTGTAAATTCTTATGCTTTCTCCACACCGGTGCATTGCGGTGCGCCCAAGACATTGCGCTGCATCGGTGAAGTTGAAGAGACACCCCCGCGAGTGCATTCAACGAGCAATAAGTGCAGTTTTCAGCCAAAAAGTGCTGTTACCAAAGTATAAAAATTGCTGCGCCACGAGGCAATATCGATCGGCCTACACTCGAAAAGTCTCGTACCCGACGTAGACGAGGCCGACCTGAAGACCCGGTGGATGTCCAACCTCCCGAAGAAGACTCGCGAGTTTCTCGCAATCTCCCCGGAGACCGCGACACTAGACGAACTGGCAAAAGCCGCGGACAAACTCCACGAGATGTTTCTACCATGCCACACCGTCGCCGCCGAGTCCACGTCCTCGTCAATGTCGCCGCTCGAGTACCAGGATAGCGAGCTGGCGAAACAAGTCGCCACCCTGACCACACAGCTCGACCAAAGAGGCTGCTCTCAAAGAAACAACTCTGGCAATCGCTGGCGCTCACGATCGCGATCGAGGAGACAATCCAAATCGGGGATCTGTTTTTTTCCATGAAGAATTCGGGCTCAACGCGAAGAAGTTTACCAAGGGCTGTAAGTTCGCGAAAAACGCCAGCGGTGACTACCGCCCTCTCAACGCGGGCACAATCCCTGAGAAATACCTGGTCAGGCTCCTCGACGTTTTTACGGCGCGTTTTACCAGCGACTGGACCACAAGCCACTGCTTTACGCGTTCCAGCAGCGCACAGAGCGACCGTCACCATGGCAATTCAGGAGATTGGACTTTATCGGGCAGTTCACGAGCGATTTCCGGCATGTTTCAGGCCAGGATAACGTGGTGGCAGACACGCTTTCCCGAGTCGAGGCCATCTCCCCGGCCGTGCCTGTCCAGAAGCTCATCCGCGAGCAACAAAATGATGGCGAGCTGCAAGATCTGCTAACCAGTGCGTCACCACCACTGCAACTGCACGGTATTCTCTACTACGGCCATGTGTCGCCGGTTTATTGCGACGTTTCGTCGGGTAAACCGCGTCCGTACGTGCCCGCACCGCTGCGTAAGAGAATATTTGACGCCTTGCTCTCCTTGGCCCATCCTGGGACGCAACCATCGCAACACTTGGTTAGCAAGAAATATGTCTGGCAAACAATTAACGCCGACCATCATGAGTGGGCCAAAGCGTTCATCAACTGCCAACGCAACAATGTCCAACGGCACGTGTCATCCAGAATTGCGCGATTTGACCTGCCGTCACCGCGTTTTGAGCACATCCACATCGATCTGGTGACGCTCCCGCCGTCGCGCGGTCACAAGTTGTGCCTCACGATAGTCGATCGACTTACGCGTTTTCCTGAGGTGATTCCCCTTGCCAACGGCAATGCCGAGACCGTCGCGCTCGCCCTCATCCACCAATGGATTGCCAGGTAGGGTGTGCCTCTGCGTATAACATCCGACCAGAGAGCGCAGTTCGAGTCACACCTATTCGTGGCCCTGTCAAAATTCTTCGGCATCTCACACCTGAGAACAACAGCATACCACCTGCAGGCAAATGGTCTCGTCGAGACTACATCGTCAGCTGAAGGCCGCACTCCCCTGTTACCAAGAAACATGGTACGACGCCTTGCCAGCCGTTCTCTCCTCGGCCTACGAGCTGCCTGGAAAAAGGACATTAAGACGACACCTGCAGAGCTTGTCTACGGCGAACCAGTGCGCCTACCTGGCGAGTTTCTGGTCCCATCGGACAGGAATGCGACCGTTCGCGACGTACTGACGTGGCAAGGTCTTGTAATAAATTACAAGACCTTGCTCCAACTAACACATCGCGCCATGAGACGCGTTCTGTTTTCTGTTTCAGAGATCTCAACAATTGCTCCCATGTTCTGGTGCGAGTTGGGCAAATCGATCCGTCCTTTTCGCCACCATACGAGGGCCCGTACCGAGTCCCGGCGAGGAGAGACAAATTTTTCATGGTGGACTATAAGCGCCAGCCGACGGCCATCTCAATTGACCGGCTGAAGCCCGTTTACCAACTGGCTGACGACGCTGACGTCCCTAACGAGCCCCAGCAACCCGCCCTAGACCAACCTGGTCCCAGCTCGGCCCCTCAACCTACAGTGGAACCCGCACAACAACCACGAACTCCCATGCGAAACGTTCGATTCCAAACTTAAATGCATTTTTCATTTTGAATATTTCCTTTTTTTACGCATTTCTTGTACATGTGTTCGCGCATTTACTGTACATATTTTCAATCACGTTTTCTTTTCTCAAAAAAAAAGCGAGTACTGTGGCGGCACCGCCACACACATACACGCGCACACAGTCGTCCAACATTCGACTGCGCATCGACTGATCGACAGTCTTATGTCACCCGTCGACCCAGCTCGACAGCACATGTATGCACCCAATGTAACATAGTAATAAACCAGTTATCGTGCATATTTGGAGTCAGATAATTCTTATGGTTAGCACCTATCCTCGCTACATATATACTAAATAGATGTAAGCAAATGTACGGCACTGCATAGTGAATTATGCTATATAAAAGATAAAATTTGTACATTCATTATTCTGCTCTCAGAAGAACCGTAAAAATTTCGATTATTCGAATCTGCTAGATGGATTTTTTCACTATACATATAATGCTTCTCAAGCAATAGGAAATAATTAATCGATTTGAATAACACAATAGTAGGCCAGTTACATATCGTCAGAGATAGTCAGGTTAAGTCGAGGCTAGCTTGAGATATTTCTCTGCCTGATTATTTATGATCTTGACTTTTATATCCAACTAATCATGGACTTTAACGGTGTACATATTTTTTCTCTTTTGAAATTTATCCAAAAACTTTCGAGTATGCATTACATATTCACTTTAGATCGGATACAAATGAATATATCAAATATGGTTCTATCGAATATATAAAATACAATCAAGTTGTACTTACATATAGTTGTCGAGTAGTAGTGGTCGTAATTTAGGACTGGAATCGTATTGTGATTTCGAGTTATTAAATCACAATTAGTTTGAAGAAAACACACATTAATAACAATATAAATTTGGTGATATTGTTCAGAGAAAAACACTGCGCGTACACAATAAAAGTGGCTTAGGATTTTGTAAGTCATCAATGTGAAACGGTTTTGTCTTTTGTATTACAATCTGTTTCAATCTGTTTCAACGAAGCACAAATTTAAAGCGCTATTACTTAGTCAATAAAGTTCAATACAACATTCGTCTCAATAACAATCAAGAAATATTTAAATTTATGTATTCAGTCTTTAATGAATTATAATGAATTATGATTCACCTGCAATCATTCCTGATTTAGCTTTAACTTTGAATTATGAAATAGACTTTAGTAACACTCATTCAAATATTTAAAATGACAAAAGCAAGAATATGAGTTTAATAAAAAAACATTATTTACTTTTAATTGCCGGCAATCTAAGTAAATTACTTCAAACGATTTTTTTAATTGACCAATAAATATTTAATCAAAATAAATATGCGATATACTCAAAATTTCATTGATGAATATGAATATTTTTAACGACTAATTGATTGAATACGATTTATTATTATGCTTGATTAGCTAAAAAATGTAAGCGATGTAATTTTTCGACTGCAGGATATAATAAAGTATTCTGGGATTTACGATGTATGGATTATGTCTGTAATCCTTTTACATCTGGGCCTTGTTGGGGGCAGAGTCTCCTAGCACCTTTCGGTGGGAGCCTCTGTAGGCCAAGCGCACTTTATTTGCGCTTGTTATCAAGCCTTTTACCCCCAGTCACCACCTGCATTGTGTCCCTAACGTGCGGCTGTGGACCGTCTTGTGCTTTAGCGTACTGCATTCGCCCGGTGCCTAAGCACCGTAACATGGGAAAACCACAGAGAAAACCCATGTTAGTACACTTCGGCATAGGCAAAGTCCCAATGGTCGATAGAATTTACCAATTTTATCGATCAGTGGTTCCCTTTGACCCACCGCCTAGCGTTCAGGGACCGTCACCCTAACACAGTGCGCAGCTGAGCTGGCCCCCTATCTGAGCAGAGAGACCTCGGTCATCTCTGTCCAGCCAGGGTGCCCGCCAGAGCTAGTGCTGGGTGACTGTCACTGACGCTTTCCCGTGCCATTGCACCATTCACCGACCGACGAAACATCAGTCGGTAATGGTACAGCCTACTATACCGTCCACCCAGCGGGCACGGGGATTTTTTTCCTCAGAAAAAAGCCTCTCGCTGTGGGATTCGAACCTTTTTTTTTTTTGCGAAACAAACTTTTTTTATTCAGGCTTATGATATTCGATACAAGGTTGAAAAAAGTTGCTTAAAAAAAACTCTCCTTATCCTAATTAATTATGTGCTCTTGAACCTGTGGGTAGGTTACTCAGAGCGCTATCTTATTGGATTCAACTGTGTAGTTTGTCTATTTTTTTTTTTTTTTTCTTTTTTTTACTTATTATTGTTTGTTTCATGGGAAAAGGTTGCCTTCATAGCCAATAGTCAACAAAAACCATCATAACCTATTGTAATTAATATAGGGGGGATAGAGAGTAGTAGGAAGACTTAGAATTAGTGTATATTTACATTATGTACAGTAGGGAGATAGCTGACGTCTGTACGTCGCTGTATATTTGTACTGTGTGTGTAAGTATGTATAGTTATTTGTTATCTATTTACATTTCTTCTGATTAATTCGCGCATGTGGGTTGACCCAGGTGTTAGCCACCAATAAGAATTGTGGTTCAGACGGTGAGGGTCTGATTGGTCTCTATCAGGTATTGCTTTTGAATATCCGTGGGTATTAGTGTCTTTAATTTCGTCCCAGCTCGTAGGGATTTTCTTGTTGGCCTTGTTCCTTAGCCAGTGGTAAATTATAGGTACGTTGTTGGCGTCCTGGATGATTCCCCTTGCATCCAGTATGGTGAAGGCCTAGGGTGGGAGGTATCCTGTCTCAGCCGCCTCCTCAACAAATCTTGGAGTGATGTTGGGTATATTGTTGATTATGTCGTTTTTAATATTTTTTATGTGTGCATAATAATTTCTTGTGAGTTTGATAATGAAGTTGTCTATTCTAGTTGTCCTTGCGGTGTTGTATATTTCTTGGTTTCGGGGGTACTTGGTGTAGTCAGATTGTGCTGTCTTGGATTTGTTAAGGGCTGATCGAAGATAGGTTCTTTCGAATCTCCGGAGTTTCTCGATGTGAGCAGCTCCTTGATTCCACCATATTGGGGCTCCGTAGGTTAATATTGGTCTTATTAGGCAGAGGTACGATTTCACTTTTATAGAGAATTGGTCTATTTTTTTTCTTGTTGGTATAGAGAGTCTGTTTTTTGGGCGTCTAAATACAATGGATTCACAATTTGTTGGATTGATCCTTAGGTTCCAGTTTGTATAATATCTGTTGATGTTGTTGACTAGGTCGTTGAGCTTGGTTTCGATGGTCTTGGGGTCTTCTTCAGCTACGTAGACTATAAGGTCATCGGCATAAGCCAAGGGGTATGTCCAGTTCCCACTGTTCATTTGGAAGGCATTTAATAATCCTTGGGTGTATATGGAAAATAGATATGGTGAGACTACTGTGCCTGGTTGTAGGCCTTCCTCTATGTTGAATTTTTTTGATATCGATTTTCCGGATCACTTGGAATGATCTGCCTTTGATCATGCTGTTGATTAATCTTATAAGATGTGCTGGATATTTTCGTTTTTTTAGTTGGTATATAAGCCCGTCAAGCCACACGGAATCAAACGCCTTTTCGAGGTCAATGAGTGTGGCGGCAACGTGGCGCTCTTCGTGTAGGTGTTTGTTCACATCAGAGAGCAATTTGTTGATTGCGTGGCAGGTGGAGCGGCCACGTCGAAAGCCAAATTGATTATCTGGTATAATTTTGTTGTCTTCGCTGTATTTGATTATTGCGTTGTTTATAAATATTTCAAATACTTTACTGATGTTCGGGGTGAGGCTTATTGGCCGGTAGCTCGACGGTGTGTTTTTTGGTTTGCCAGCTTTGTGTATCGGCACGACTTTAGCAGTTTTCCATGCTGCTGGAAAGTATGCAAGATTGATGGCGTTGTTGAATAATATAGTGTAGTCGTTTATTATTTTTTTCGGAAGGTGTTTTAGTACCACGTGTGGTATTTCGTCAGGTCCAGTCGAGGTTTTATTTGGTAATTTATCCAAGATGAGCTCGACTTGAGGAGCGGTGCAGAATTTAATTTCACTGTCTGGATCGCTTGTGAGTTTGTCTGCTTGATTGGTTGCAGAGAATACAGTTGCTGTTAAGTTATTCATTTCGTTGGTAGTTTCTTCTATAATATAGTTGTTTATGTCTGTATAGACAATTCTGCGTAGGGGTGTTCCGATATTCGTGTGGCGAGGCGAGTTGATGGATTCAAAATATGCTCCTAGCGCGTTAACTTTGTCTTGAGGCTCAGTGAAGATTGCATTGTTGTTTTCTGTAATAATTTCTTGGGGGTTGTTGTTTACTTTGTTTATAATGCCTCGATGATCTGTGTTTATGTGAATAGTTGGTATTGTTTGTCGTGTTTTGGGTCTGAAGAGACGATTAATAACTGGTAGGAATGCGTCTGGGTTGCGGTAGTTGATGCCTTGGTATATTTTTGTCCATCGTTGGTCGATTGAATCTCTGTAGGCTGATTGAATTTTTCTTTTAATGTTAGTGAGTTCTTCTTTGCATGCCCGGGTGATTGGCAGGAGTTCCATTGGGTCCCTGATCCTATGTTTGTTGTATTTTGTCAGGGCTCTTGACTTGAGTCTTTGTAGGTGTTTTATTTTGCGGTTAGAGTAGCAGGTGACATTGTTATATGTTTTAGCTGTCGGTGTGACCTCCTTGATGGTGTTTTTTATCTGGAGGGCGATCTCCTCGATACTGGTGTCTATTTTCTGTCGAGAGAGGTTTCTGTTGTTAGGTATTGTTGCGGTATAATTTGTCTCTAAGTGCTCAGTGAATCTCCTCCAATCTGTGGCCTTGTATTTATATATGGGTTGTTCTTCAGCTTTTGTTGGGATGGCCTCGTTGTTTTCTAGAGAGATTGTTAGGCATATTGCTTTATGATCACTATCGTAATCGTGTACATGTGCGGTCTCGTTGATTAGGTCGTGTATTAGGAGTCGTTGGTCGACGAGACAGATGTCTAAGAATGTGCTTGCTGGGAGAAAGGTGGGACCTTCGGGTCCGATCAGTCTCATTTTGTGTCTTTGCTCGTACTCGGCAAGCCAGTTTACCAGTAGGTTTCCTCGTTGATTTGTTGATCTGTCGCCCCAATCTGGGTGGCGGGCGTTCATATCGCCAGTGATGATGTAGTAGTTCCGTGCTCGATGGAGGTGTAGGCTCTCGACTAAGTTTGATAACTCGTCAATGAATGCGTGGCCTATTGTGTCGCTGCTGGTGGCGTAGACACTGACGATGTATAGATGTTTGCCGTCTGCTGTTTTGAGTCGAATTATCGTGTATTCCAGCATTTTGTTCTTGTGCGATGACGGGTGTGTTATTTCGGAGTAGTCAATGGTGTTTTTAATCACTATTGCAGTGCCTCCGCCTTTTTTTGCTTTAGGTCGATCAGTGCGGATGATGTGGTATTCATCATGTTTGATGTTGTGTCTCGGTGTGAGTTTGGTCTCGGACACGAGTGTGATGTCTAGGTTGTGTTCGTTTATCAGGTTGAATAAGTCTGATCTTCGTGAATGTGTTACTATAGAGTTGACGTTGATTGCGGCAACTTTTAATTTTATTTGTTGGTTGGCCAGTGGGCCCGTGGCGGTGCCATTTCCTATGTTGTTTTTATTTTGAGTATTGGCCATTATTTAGGCGTTGATGTTGACCCCCATGGTCTGGAGTGCTTGTATAATTATATCTGTTCGTTCTTTTTGTTTTTGTAGTTCAGAGTTAAAGTCAGTCATTCCTGTGGAGATAACTTTTACTTCTTTTAGTAGGCTTTGTGCCCACGCAGGAGGGTTGTTGCTGTCCTGGGTCTGATCAGGTCTAGTGGCGAGCGTGTGTAGTGCATTGCTGCGGCGAGCCTGTTCCGCTTGAACGATTGTTGCGTAGGATAGGTTTGGCGAAGTTGTTCGCGTTGAAAGAGCAAGTCGCGCGTGGACTTGCGTTGGTTGAGGCAGAGTTGGTTGGCGTGTAAGTTGAGGTGATCGTCTACTTTGTTTTAGTTGCTCTAGTGCATGCGTGTAGAAGGCGCAGCCTTTATAGCTGGCAGGGTGCCCGTTTTCTTTACAGTTTGCTCACTTTAGTAGATTTTTGTCTCCTCTCGGTGTGAGCAGGCAGGCGCCTGGCTCATGGTTTTCGCTGCACTTCACACATCGGAATGCGAGGTAGCAGTTTATGCTTGTGTGGCCGAAACGCTGGCAATTTTTACATTGTCGTAGCGTCGGTCTTCTGAATGTTTCCCAGATTGGGGTTTGTTTAAGGATTTTTTCAATTTTTTTTAGCTCAGCGAAGTCGCTGTCGGCTGATATTTGGATGAGAAAATTGTAATAATCAGGGAAATTTTTGTTGAGCACAATTTTTGTGGTTGCCAGTATTTTAACGTTTGGTGGGTTTATATTCTTGATCGCTTCTGTTATATCCTGGGCATCGTAGCCACCAGTGATTCCCTTCAGGACGATTGATTGTGGTTTTTTGTCCCTTGCTGTAAATGTGAAAAATTGTTGCTTGTTGTCTTTCAGTAGTTGGACTGTGGCTTCGTGTGTGAGTTGGTTATCGCAGGTGATTGTTATTGTTTCTGACTTGGCTGGCTGCTTGACAGTGAAGTTGTCTTTTATCTCTGGGATTGCAGAGAGTGCGTCTATTGTGTTTTTTTATTTTTGCGCCCACGAGGTGTATTGGTGGGGGTTTGACACTTTTAGTGATGGTAGGGTTTTGTGTTGCTGTCGTGTCATGCGGGTTTGCCTGATCGTCAGTTTCGTTCGTTAATTCCATTGCGAGTGGACCGTATCTATTGTTGTTGGTAGGTGAGGATTCGTCATTACCTTCGGTCGCTTTTCGGACTCGTGTGGTTTTTCTTGGGGTTACCCATTTATCTTCAGTGGTGCCATCGTTGTCAATGCCTTGGCTTGCACTTGCATCTAATGGTGTTTGTTTCATCATATTTTTTAGGGTTGCACTTGAGATTGTAACTTTCTTGGCCTTGTTTTCGTATTCTTTCAATATTTCTTGCTTTTTTTGTTCAAATGTTTTTTCTAGGGTTAGCGGATTAAAAGTTTTTCGCATTTTACCACGGTTTGATTCACTAAATGTTGATGTTTGAGGTAACTGTTCGTCGTCTCCAATTTTTCTTTTTCCTAGCGGCGCCATGCCGGCCATAAAGGCGGCTGGACACTGATTATGCACTGTTGTGTCACTTATTTGTTGTTTTGGACTGTGTACAATTATTCTGCCAGCCAACAGCTTCAGGGCACTAAGATTTAGTGTATCTCAACTATGAGTTTGTAGCACTTTCTAGGTTATTCACAGTGTGATCGCCTGTGTGTTGGGTGCGTCCGTCGCGTGCGGCGGTCCGATCCGAACTCTGGGATTCAAACCCCGGTATTCCGCGTGGCGAAGCAACGCTCAACCACACGGACCACCGATTTTTTTTTTTTTTTATTTACTAATAATCCATTGTTTACAGGTTGGTTACAAAGATTGACTTAATAGGTAGGTGGGATTATAATAACACCTTAACTAGGGGTTACATTTTAGTTGGGAGGATGATGTCTTCGTGGCTGAAGCGTCTCGCATCCTGGCTGGAGATTTTGTTTTTATAAGATAAACACAGTTTAGGTTTTAGTCTAAGTATGTGTAAGATAATATTAATGTCTAAAATTAAACTAGGGAATTTTTCCCCACCGGGAAACTTTAGATTAAGGGAAAAAGTTCATTTGAGTACAAAATAAAGAAAACCTCGTGATCTGGCATAATAAAATAACGGTGGGAGATTGAGAGTGCTCTTTGGCACCTGGATTTTAACTGGATAGTGTATTATATCTGTGTAAAAGCTCACTAAGGCTAGATTTGGGATAAATATTTACAATAATTATATATATATATATATACAAATGTGGGAAGGGGAAAGAAAGGATTGAGGAGTGGGTGGAGGGATTATGTACAGGTGTAAGGGTTGAGTTGGGGGTTGTTCTGCATGGCAGATCTAGGTATTGGTTGGATATCTTGGGATGTGTAGCTCGACTGGGAGGTTTTTGGCTGCATTAGCGAGCCATAGATATTTCTTTGCGTTGTGCCTATGTTTATCTAGGATGTCTCTTCTGGGAATAGCCGTTGAGTATGTGAACTTGTCACGATTTGTAACGTAGTCGTCCGTTTTGAGGGAGATCCTTTTGTCGGCTTTGTTTCTTTTCCAATGGTAAATAATTGGAACGTTCACGATGTTCTGGATTAGACCTTCATTATCACAGAGAGTGAATGTCTGTGGCGATAGGTAGCCTGATTGGAGTTGGGCTCTGGCTTCATTGAGGTTAAAGGTGTATAGATTTTTGATTATTGGGTTTTCATTTGAACACAGGTTACTGTAATAATCCCTGGAGAGTTTAATGAGGAAGTTGTCGATTCTTGATATATCAGCCTCATTGTATATGTCACGATTGCTAATTCTGTGTCTGAAGTCTGTTTTTGCGGGGTAATGTTTATTGAGGCAGGCTCTCAGGCATGTCCGTTCGAAGATTCTTATGTATTCCATTAGGGAGGCACTGGTGTTCCACCATATTGGAGCTACATAAGTGATGATTGGCCTGATTAGCAGTTGGTAGCAAATGATTTTGGCTTTTCTAGGTAGGTGCTTGTTGTGGAAGAGTTAACTATTTGCTTTGTATGCACGTTTGGCTTTTTGGAGTTGGGTTTCGACATGGATGTAGCCTCTATTTAGTTGGTCTAGGGTATATCCGAGGTATTTTACGGCTGTTTTGTGTGGGATTTGTTCCTTGATGTTAGTTCCAGGTGATGTAGTTGAGATTGAGAAATTCTTGGCGAATTCTATATTGACTTTACCCAATGTTAGAGTTGGACGTCTGACTAGGATGGTCTCGCATTTTGACGGGTTTACTCTGAGATTCCAGGCTGTGTATAAGTTGTTGATGTTTTGTACTAGGTTTTCCAGTTTTTGGTGGATGACTTTGGGTTTGGGGTCGGCGACATATATTATTATGTCGTCTGCAAATGCCAGGGCGTGTGTGTTGTTCTCAGAGTTTAGTTCGTATGCGGAGATGATGTCGCTGGTAAATATGTTGAAGAGGATGGGCGAGTTGACCGTGCCTTACTGGAGACCTTCTTTGATGTGATAAGTGTGGCGAGACAGGGCTGAGCCGCTCCAGGTTTGGAAGGATTTACCACTTATCATGTCCCAAATCAGTGCTATGAGCCAGGATTTGAATTTTTTCTTTGATAGCTTGAATAGTAGGCCATTCAGCCATACTGAGTCGAACGCTTTTTCTAAAGCTAGGAGGGCCGCTCCTATCAGATGATTATTGTGAAGATAATGGTTGAGGTCGGCTTGTGTATGGCGTGTGACGTGGAGTGGTGATGCTTGAAGCCAAATTGAAGATCCGGGATGATGTTATTATCCGTGCAGTGTTTTGTGATCCTGCGATTGATGATTGCCTCGTACACTTTGCTGATACTGGGCGTTAGACTGATGGGTATGTAGCTTGCTGGGTGGTGGGGATCTTTGCCTTTTTTGTGTAAAGGAAGGACTTTGGCGGTTTTCCAAGTCGAGAGGAAGTAATTGTGGTTTATTGCGTTGTTGAATATGCTTGTGTAGGCATTTATAATGGAATCAGGGAGATGTTTTAGGACTATGGGAGGGATGTTGTCAACTCCGCTGGATGTTTTGTTGGGCAGGTTTTTGAAGATTTTTTCGACTTCGTGTGGCGTGCAGAGGTCTGGATCCTCTCCATTGGTGTTCTTGCGAGGACAGGTGCTGAGATTGTTGGCCGAGAAGTCTACGTGGGTTGTCCCATTGTCTCTAGATTTCTCGAAGTTGGTTTTAATGTTTTGTGCTAGATTGTCGACCAGCTCTTTCAGTCTAGTGCCTGTATTGAGGTGTCTGGGAGAGTTTATTGACTCGTAGTGGGCGCCTAGGATGTCCAGTTTGTCTTGAGGATCCGAGAATATGTAGTGGTTATTCATCTTTGAAGTGTTGGAGGTGTTCACTCTGCTGGATGCGATGAGGCGATCGTTTCCTTCGGGGATGTGCATGTTGCCTAGGTAGAGTTGTTGTTTGGGTCTAAGGAGTCTGTTTATCCATGGGAAGAAGGTTTCAGGTTTCTTGTGGTCGATGGACCTGAGTTTGGAGGACCAGTAGCTCTCGATTCTCTTGTTGAATTCGTCGTTGATTTCTTTTTTGATGCGTTTGATCTCTTCATTGAGTTGGGAGGCAAGTATCCTCGAGGCTGGGTCTCTGGAACGTTTTGCCCGGTGGAAGTTTGTGAGCATAGAGGATTTTTTCTTCTGGAGTTTTTCAATTTTTTCAGAAATATATTTGTTGACACTGTCTCGTGGTTTAGTTTTAGGTATAATTTCCTCCATCGTGTTGGTGATTGTTGTAGATATTTTTTCGAGGGCTACGTCGATGTCATCGAGGGGGATTCTTGTTGAGCTCTTAGCTCTTGTTGAGAAGGGAGTTGAATTTTTTCCAGTCTGTTTTTTTATAGATGTATCTGTAGTTTGTATAATCTTGATTTAGTGGGTTGACTGTTCTAGATGGAAGTTTGATTGAGAAAGATAGTGCGTTGTGATCGCTATCGTATGATAATGTCTTTAGTTTCTCATGGATTACGTTGGAGAATTCTAGTCTATTGTCCGCGATGCAGATATCGAGGAAAGTTTCTGCTGGCGTGAAGGTTGGATCCGCAGGTGCCCAAATTTTTGCTTTGTAGGACACGGACCACCGATCGACTGATATAATAAAGTATTTTTTCAATATTTTACTTTTCCGACTTTTAAAAACTGGCTGGACGATCAAGTAAGTCGATATTAATTTGAGAACGAACTTGATATCCATTTTCAATCAAAATTATTGTTAAAGATGATCAACACTTATTTTAACATGATAGTGCAGAAAGCTGACTCTCGTTTTTATACTTTTTCAACTTTTTTTTACTCTGCATTATCACGTGATACAGGGTATAAAGGTGTTTAACGGTGGACAAAGAAAGTAAGTATATATATTATGACGTGGCGAGAGCCATGTTTAATTATGATTTAGATCGTTTTATTTTATTTACGCAAATTGAGTATTATTTGGCGTGTTTACTCACCGGTGTCGACCACAATCCAGACAGGAGCGTCGTCAACGCCTTTTTCTATTTGCAAAAAAATTGTTCATCTTATGAGCCATCACGAAGCCCACGATAAAGCCATTATCAATCTGAGTCCGTCAACCATTTACGCATCATTAGACACAGACCGTTGCGATTGTCAAAGGAAATTCCAAGATCAGTATTAGAAGCACAAGTCGATGTCAACGCAGTTGTGAGTTTGAATTTTTCTGCCGAGCGCCCCGTCCAAAAAGTAATATGGAGGCCCAAACGGAGAAACCAACTACCTATCTCTCTCGCACCTATGCGCGTCTCGGAGCTAATAAAGAAGCCACTGCTAATTGGCTCCTCGAGTCACGTGAGGAGTCCGACCGGCGGCGAAATCGCTGCCACAAGAAGAACTGAGGATCATTGTGGTCGTACGCGTTAAATAAGACAGACGTAGTTTTTTTTTGAGTGGAGCCTTTCCACGTCGTATTTTGGATCTCGAGCGAGAAGGCCCGACCCATCCCAAGGCTCACGAGGACCGGAGGTAAGGTTTCTTTGGACGAGATGCTGGAGAACACCAGCGATATTGTCGAGGTACGTGGGAGACTGAGCAGCCGTTTGTTTGCTTTGGCGGGATTAGTTGCTAAAGCAGACGCGTTTCCGGCATAGAACGAAGTTCTCGCTTCTCGAAACCTTAATTTATTTAGAAAAATAGTATTTGATAACGTAGACGACGTTCCTGGTCGCAGTGTGAAAGTCTCGAGTGGATTGGTGTGCGTGGCGCTTCTCGCCGCAAGAGTAAGACTAGAATACTTTTTGTTTATTTTTATTGAGTCATTGATTATTATACTCCAGTTTGATACATTTTTTTCGTTGATTATTTTTGTGTTGAAAACCGTTTGAATTATTATACAAGAATATTTGCGCGCCGATCCGGCGCAACTTTTGCTATTTGTTTGCTTTTCTTCTCCTTTCTTTAAAATTGTAAATAAATAAATAGATTAGTTTGACGATTATTACACGCGGTGTTCTTATTATTTTGAGCGGATTCGAGAAATATAACCAAAGGGTTCACTATTGAGACATAGAGACTCGTGCGATTTCAGAAGTCGCGGTTGTATTCGAGTTTCAGCGACGCCTGGCAAATCGAGGGGACGTGATCGAGGAAATTTTGGTTGTTTTTGGGAAAACAACCTGGCTCCTGTAACAAGGTAACTTATTTCAGGTTTTTTTGAGTCGCTGGGGAGCTGAAAGCCGCCGGAAAAACGACGACCGTCGCACTGCGGACGCAGCCGAAAGACTTTTTCCCGTGTCTACGAGCTGCAGCGTCACAATATATATTGAAGCGCACATTTTTCAATATGTTTTTGTTCTCGGTAAGTCGACATTTTTAGCAAAGACCTAGTTTTTATTCTGGTCAATTGCAGAGGCAATCACTGGACATTGTGCGTGATTGATTTTCCAGCAGGAAGAATTGGTTACTACGACAGTTTATGTGACGAAAACATCGCATGTACAGATGTGAGCACATGATCTATTATTATGATGACAATAATTCATGTATTTGAATGAACTATTAAGGGCACAAATTTTTATGTGCTTTCAGAAAGTGCTTCAATATCTTATCTGTGAATATAAAGACAAGAAAGGTTGTGAATTAGATCTTACTCAGTGGAGCAGGCACAGTAAGTCTCTTCTCCATGATATGTGCGGCAGTACATATGTATTTAATACACAATTCTTTTAGTTCGAATTGACGGTGATTTTTCCAGGATGTTCCTGAACAAGCTAACTCATGTTAGCCAGCCAAATGTTCACTCATGGAAAAATCCCAGCCACGCGTTGTACGGTGGAGATCCTTTGAAAAAATCTCTTAACGAGCTGCGTTATCAATGTTATGCCCGATTGTCAATCAAAAGTAAGGCAAACATGGCTTCTTTGCCTCCTACGGAAGATGCGGCTCCACTCGTATCGAGTGTATTATCAGGTTCAAACTTGGTTAGGATTAGTTGGATATCTTCTAGGAAATTCTTTGCAACTTTTCCTTCCTTTGAATCACTTTATAGATTATAGAAATATTTTATAGTACCCTAGAGAATTAAATTTATAATTAAATGACATTTAATATCCAACTAATCGATAATCATCCAACTAATGATCATGAAGCAGCTTCAATTTAGATACAAGTAAGTGAATTTTTTGGATAATTCTCTAACTGCCATCCGAAGCCTGTTTTCGCGCAACCGACGTTTCCGGGCTGGGTGTGAAGTATTCTGGAAAGCTTTCACTCTGTCTGGTGGACCCAAGTGTGTTGCCAGCCACTGCACAGCTTCATTTTGTTCCTCTGTTCAAAAAATTTAGAATAAACAGTGAATTTAATCCACATCGCGACAATTTCTTTATCTAACTTAGTGGACATAGGCAATTTATTGAAATATTTATATACCAGTCGGTAGAGGAAGATCGATGACAGCTTCCGCTTTCCTCCCTGCCACCAAATGTTGATGCCGGAATTTATCTTGGACGTATTTGTAGTGTTCGGCAAGTGTTCCCGACGTATTTATTTTACTTCGTCTCCAAGTCACAGAGCCATCTTGTTAGCGAATTTGCGGTCGAACAGATGTATATAGGGTGTAGTATATAAATCTACTTTTCCCTGGAAACACTGCTTCGATATTTTGAGACCATTCAATGAATCGCTGTTTGCTGATACTGAATAAATTAAACAATTAATAAACGTCATTTATTTCTTGAATTTGTTATAATTATATTGAAGAACTTACGTGAACTTGTCAATGTGGTTCATGCCTTGCTCTTATTTTCTACAGGACAGTTTTTACTTTCTAAAGGACGTTTTTTAGCCTAGCCAAGCATAATTAGCGCATAGCATGCGCTTAGTGATGCGTTTAGTGTGCTCAGCACGGCAATTTTTTGTCGATTTTTTTCGTGTATGGTGCAGTGCAGGGCACCAACTCTCAGAAGGGTTCCGCGGTAAGTCGACATCATTTCTCTTCTGTATTTAGCAACCCTAAGTGCCCCGTGCCAAATTGGCGCAGCGTACAACATTATCGATGTTATAACTGTTGCAACCAGTTTTCTCCTCGCCTGCTTGGTCCCACCGATATTCGGGATAAGTCGTGCTAGTGCCGAGCCGGCTTTGGCATCATTGGCAACCACGTTCTCAATATGTTGCTTGAAGCTGAGCCTTGCATCTAGCATCACTCTGAGGTACCTAATATAGGGTTGCGACGTAATTCCGCAATCACCAACGTCCAGAGTGATGGTTTTGACTTTTTTCGAACTTGAAGTAAAGAGTAAGGCTTCGGTTTTATCGAGCGCAGGCTCTAGCCCGACTGAATGCATCCACTTTCTTATGCTGTCATATGCCTCGTCGAAAGTGTAGTTAACCTCATCAAAATTCTTGGCCGTAATGACTAGCCCTGCGTCATCGACAAACGCCACAATTTCTGCTCCCTGCGGTAGATCCGTCGTTAGCAACGCGTCATACACAGCAGTAGACCCAGAACCGGGCCTTGAGGGGACTCCTTCCGAGACTTCATAGCACACAGAACCATTATGTCTCGTACATCAAGCGCCTCTCGCAGAAATAGCTGTTGATCATCGCTCTCAGGTAAGCTAGCGTTTCCAGTTGGTCTAATGCATTACAAATATTGTCCCATCTGGCTGAGTTCAATGCGTTTTTTATATCCAAAGCGGCCAGCAGGCAGTTCTACTCAGTTCCTCGAGCCCAGCGCTTTCCAGAGATCGCGGTGGCTACCACGCGACTAATGGATTCGATGGTTGACATGCCCTTCTGGACACCGTATTTGTTTCCTGTGAGGCGGCATCCGACAGAGGCATCGATCCGATTGGAAACAATCCTTTCGAAGATTTTCCGGGCTGTGTCCAGCATGCACAAAGGTTGATACGACGAGGCATCCTCCGGTGGTTTCCTGTGGGGAGCAGCACGAGTCGCTGTCGCTTCCACTGTACCGGGAATGGACCCTCTGAGAGGCATGAGTTGTACATCTCGAGAAACATTTTCGGGGCAGCTCGACATGGCTGTTTTCAGTGCCGAATTTGGGATGCTGTCCCAGCCCGGCGCCTTCGTGTTTTTCATTCTCTTGGTGGCGCGGAGTAATTCCTCTCGGGTAACGGGAGAGACTGCCTCTCTCCAGTTCCGCGGCAGGTAGTCGTGCGTTGGTTGCTTGGGAAACAACACCGCGATAATTTCCTAGTTGCGCTGAGCAAGTGAACTGCTGCCGGGACCGCGTCTTAATTGTTGACATGACAACCCTATATGGTAGCCCAAATGGGTCGGTGTTAACTTTCGTCACAAGGCTATAGTCCATCCCTCTCTCTTGCGATGCTTAATAGCTTTAGCGAGTTCGAACGGTGCCTATTTGAAAGTCGTTTGCGGGAAAGTTGGCCTTTTTCGAGTTCTTTGGGCGAGTCTCCTGGCATGCTTACATTTGGCACGGAGTTCAGCAATCGTGTCGTTCCATCAGTATGCCGAAGCATGCTGGTTTCCGTTGTCGCGCCACCGCATGGCAACGTCGCATGCTCTCACGACAGCTTCTATACCCTGCTTCGTTTTCTCCTCTGCTGTCTCTATCTTGGTCTCCTCGATGCAACACATAGAGAGCCTTTGTCGAGAGCCTTTGTCGAGAGCCTTTGTCGAACGCGTTCGCCTTCCAGCCGATAGTTTTTGGCTGCTTCGGCGCGCAATTTCTACACATTACTGGCAGCTGTACGAGCAATTTCAAATTTAAACGACGACCTAGAAATAAAACAGATCGTTTTAATAATGTGAACCACGTCACAATATCACCGGTATATCTATATTTTAGTTTTCAAATGAGTCATGATTGATACAAATTTCATTTCGTTCGGCTTTGCGCTCGAGTTTTAATCGTTTTAATTTAAATAAGTTGGATATCTCAATCGGTTTTTTTTGTGGTTGAACCAAATTCAAGGACAATTTTCTTAATGAATATGCCTCATTTCCAGTACTATTCCTCTTACATATCCCTCATTTATTTGCAACCGAAATATGTCGAGCGGTAAAAATATCAAATAGTACTAAATTGATATAAATTTCAAGTTCGCAGTTTTTATAATCTTTTCCGACGTGTTTCTGGCTTTGAATGATAATTAATTTTACTCTATTAGTATCATGTCGTCTATATCAGGACGAATCCTATATTGCAGTTGCTACATGAAGCCATACTTTTTTCATAATTCACTTTTATACTTACTTGATGACTAACGTTGGAACCGATTCTCGATGAATTGTAGATGCATCGAATGAATCGCACTTGCATCCTAGCTCATGATTTCTTGTCAATATCGATTCAACTAATCCAAGTGAAAATTACTTTCTTCAAGTAAATTTTCCTCTCGAATAGTTCCCACAGAATTGTACAAAATGAGTAAATAAGTGTTGTTGCATTAAAATTTCAATTCGTCTACTTGAACACTTTTTGATTAAATAAACACAAGTCACTGCATGTTTCTAAAATATATATTTTTGAAGTGAATGCAGTTTTCTTAACGTGGAATAAAAAAATCACTAATGTCTTGCCGACTTGTATTGTAAAAGATCATAAAAAGCATTATAAAAATCACTTCAACAATTAAGTTATACTCATATGAATAAATATAGTGATAAAATTTTTAATTCAGGCAATTATAAATTTTTGACAAATAATTGGTTATAAGAATGATGCACCCATTTATTTTATCTAAACACAAATACATTAAAATGAAGTTTTCATTTATTCAACAATAATACAGATTTTTTCTAATGTCGATAATATTTCTTCGTAATAAATATTTCTTGAACTTCAGCTATCATTTATCTACCCCGATGACATGCTTCTGTCAGTTTAATGCGGATTAATAAACACACGATACATAGTTTTTATTCTAGCTCATATTTTTTTAATTGTAATAATAATAATTTCTACTATAGTCCTAATTTATGTACTAACATCACAATGTATCTGTCAGTTTGATACGTATTGAGTTACACTAGAAACATAGCTTTTATTCTGATCCATAGGCCCACTGAGGTACCGTATCCAAAAATTTTAGAAATGAGGTCGCGGGGAGATTTTCACGGCATATTGTAGGGTTTAGCATACAAAAGGGGAATCATTTTGAAAAAATCTAATTTTCATACCGGTTATTATTTTATAACAAATCAAATGTTTACAGTCATTTTTTCGCGTAACTATAACTCTTATCAAAAAAATATCTCTACAAAAAATGTTCCTTATATTATTATCTATAAATTTGATCTCTTGCTTTTTTCTCATATTTTTCATATTTACTGAGTTTTTTAATACTTTAGCCCGCGCACTGAGAACGCACCGAACGACAGAGTGGGGGGACGGTGGGAGACAGTTTTTCTCTCTCTCTCTGCGTCGTCCGTGAAATACGTCTACAACACTGCGCGGTGATGCGATGCCTAAAAGCGATGCACGCGCATTTGTTTCGATTCGACTATGAATGTATTCATCACGTGTTGTGTCGAGAGGTTAGCTGTGTGAAAAAATTATTTATCTGCAATACTTGAGTGTCAAATTGTTTTATTTCAATAATTAAAAAATGGATTCCAATACACCGCCTGATCGAGGTAAGGGAAAGTGCACATAGCCCTGTATATTTTGTGAAAAAAAAAATGTTGTCACTGGAGAAGCCAGCCGCGAAAAAATAAAAATTGTAGCAAAGTCGAGGAAAGATGAAAGCATCCTGGCGAAAATTTCTTTGTGTGATGTGTTTTTCTACCACTTGAAAACATGTTACCGATCGTACGTTGGAAAAACCAAAGATCGTGATATTGATAAACAATTGACCGTGGCGGAATCATCAGAAGCAAATTGTATTATTTGTGGCAGACAATGGGTAGGTAGTAGTGATAAAAAAAGGACAGTCAAGGAGATTAAGACATTGACAACTATTTTCAACGCTTCTCGTGAGATGCAAGATGACGTCCTTACGCGTACATCCCAATTTCAAACTGTTGATGAAATGGTCGGGCAAAATTTTTTTTTCATACGAATTGTCTGCGCAAATATGAACAAAAGTATGATCGCTATCAGAAAAAGCACGACAATCGAACTTTTTCTGATGAGGCAGAGTCTACCATGAATATTTCAGATCATCTTGAAATATCTGCAGACTTTTCAGATGACTCGGAACCATCAGCAACGCAGGATATCGATGATTCAGCATCTCCATTGATAGATAATAAAAATATTCCCCACGCGAGCAACAATGATGCAGCGGATAACTCGGAGAGCAGGAAAAAAGAAATCATTCTCGAGTTTCTAAATTCATTATTAAATGACTTGGAATCAGGAAAAGTTTTAACCTTGTCTGAAATTCGCGACAAAATAAATTGAGAGCATCCTCAATTTTCCGTACGTAATCGAGATATTCAGATTATCGTGGATCGTGACTATCAACATCGTTTAGCACTAATTCCTCCTTATGAAATCAATATGCCCATGCTGCTCATTGCAAAAACGAAGCATCTTTATAAAAAATTATTGACTACGAACTCTAATGCAAATGTATTAACGGAAGCTGCGAAAATTTTGAAAAATGTAATTAAAAATCACGATTTTGATTTGCAAGACCGGTTTTGTGACGCTACAGATTTAGAAACATGTTGGGACTCAATAGATATGCCTTCAGAAGCTATGACATTTTTTTGTGAGTTGTTGGGCTTCAAAATTGACGATGAAAATTCATCGTCGACTGATTCTGAGCGAGGGACTAAGTCGAATACACATTATCGAAAGCAATTTCGACTGAAAATTGAGAGTCTGTTTCAAATAATTTTTTACTGCCTCCACAGAGGGAAAAAGAAAACACCGCTCCACATTATGACTGCTTCTGCAATTTACTCGACTAGTAAGAGCGCTTCCCTTATAAAAAGCTTCAACCACATTGGCATTAGTGTGTCCTATGAAGAGCTTGAAAGGATTCGGACGAGTCTTGCCAATTATATAGTTGAAAATTCTTTCGGTGACGTACCTATTCCATCGCATTTCGATGTTAACAACTATACGGTAGCGGCTTTTGACAACTTTGACCATATCGAAAGTACGATGTCCGGATTAAATTCAACTCACGATACGGTTGCAGTCCTTTTCCAGTCTCAGTCCAATGTTAAAATTCGAAAGCCAAAAATCAGTGACGCCGGTGTAACTAAACGTGATAGAACGTTTAATCAAAGATTACCCTGTCAGGAGTTGCAATCCTATGCAAAAGAGGCAGAGGAATTTGATGTGCCCACTAATTTCAAAGTCTATGCCGACCCTAACAATCTATCGCCGTCACTTTATAAAAATATAGATAATAGAGACTTCGCCTGGATTTTATCACGCCTGGATCTTACAGCAATTCCTGATGTCATCTATTTTAAAAATACCATTCAATCAACACCCGCGTGGGCAGGGTTCAATTCAATGTTAATAATGACGAGCGGCCAGTCGATCAAGTGGGATTCTTACCAGTTTTGCCTCATCCTGTCACAGACATCCATACTGTTTATACTGCTCTGTGCAATTTCAACAACGTTCTATCACAATTAAATCAGTTGTCGTTGCCTGTTGTGTGTGATGAAGGAGTTTACCGCATAGCTCGGAAAATCACGTTAATGGACCATGAAAAATTTAAAAATATTGTAGTTTTAATGGGAAATTTCCATTTTATTAAGACCTACATGGGTGCGATCGGGAAGTACTTGCGGAATAGTGGAATCGAAGACGTGTTGGTTGAAAAAGAAATTTTTGGTAGTGGCGTTGTAGAGCAGGTATTAACTGGAGGAAACTATAATCGTTCCATGTATGGTCTTTTTCTAATCGATGAAGCACTAAGACGACTCCAGGTCGAAGCTTTTTTTCATGCTGTATCTTTTGAGAAACACGCGCATGATCTATCCGACTATAAACTTCTTCAGGAGAATTTATATGCAGAAAAAGAAGTGAGTCAAAGACTGTACTCTGAGCTGGGTAAAAAATCGACCAAATTAGTATCAGACTTCGAAAATTTTATTCGCTTGAGGTGTGCCGAGTCAAAGAAGTGAGTCAAAGACTGTACTCTGAGCTGGGTAAAAAATCGACCAAATTAGTATCAGACTTCGAAAATTTTATTCGCTTGAGGTGTGCCGAGTCTTATTGGAGCCATCGCCTCAGGGATGTCGGTAACTTTTTATCATTCCATAGATCCATCGTCCGCCCCCCTAAAGTTATAAACAAAAAAGTTAGTTACAGGGCCCTATAGGGGGTCGGTAATTTCGGCCCATTTTTTCGTCGAAAATCGGGAAGTTTTTCGGTGGAAAATTTTTCTGAACTTGAATAAACTTTTTTTTTCAACTTGAATAATTTTTTTTTTCATTTATTTTGTGACGCGCGGCAAGAAATTCCCGGGGATAGAATTACTCACCGTGGTCGCAATGCGTCGATCTCGCGTTAATCGACGGCTTTCGCCCTCTTGTACTCTGCTAATAATCCTGAAAATAAGGTTACCTCGGGCGCCAGTCCGTTCTTCACATAAAAACGGACAAAAACAACTCTCCGATTTCGCCCTCTTGTACTCTGCTAATAATCCTGAAAATAAGGTTACCTCGGGCGCCAGTCCGTTCTTCACATAAAAACGGACAAAAACAACTCTCCGTACCTCTCACGTTCGACAACCTGCTGAAAATCGCGAAATACAACAAGAAATTCTCAGGGAGGTGGGACGTTGGTTATATCTGCTCGAATTCGCGTAAAATAATTCTCAGCTCGCGTATAATAATAATCAACTAATCTATTTATTTATTTACAAATTAATGAAAGAGAAAAAAAAAAGAAAAGCAAACAATTAGCAAAAGTTGCGCCGGATCGGCGCTCGGAAATATCGTTGTATAATAATTAAAACAGTTCTCAACACAAAATAATCACCGGAAAAAATGTATCAAATTAGAGTATAATCATTACTGACTCGATAGAAATAAACAAAAAGTAATCTAGTCTTACTCTCGCGGCGAGAAGCGCCACGCACACCAATCCACTCGTAAATCTTACACACACACAGCCACCAGGAACGTCGTCTACGTTATCAAATACCATTTCTCTATTTCTCCAAATAAATTAAGGTTTCGAGAAGCGAAAACCGCGTTTTATGTCGGAAACGCGTCTGTTTCAGCATCTAAGCCCGCCAACGCAAACAAACGGCTGCTCAGTGCCCCCACGTACCTCGACAATAACGCTGGTGTTCTCCAGCTTCTCGTCCACAGAAACCTTATGTCCGGTCCTCGAGAAAGGCTCCACTCGAAAAACTACGCCCGTCTCGTTCAACGCGTACGACCACAATCCTCTTCGGTTCTCCTTGCGGCAGCGATCACGCCGCCAGTCCGACTCCTCACGTGACTCGAGGAGCCAAACCGTCTCGTTCAACGCGTACGACCACAATCCTCTTCGGTTCTCCTTGCGGCAGCGATCACGCCGCCAGTCCGACTCCTCACGTGACTCGAGGAGCCAACCAGCAGTTCTTCCCCATTAGCTCCGAGACGCGCACAGGTGTGAGAGAGATAGGTATTTGGTCTCTCCGTTTGGGCTTCCATATCGCTTTTGGACGGCGCGCTCGGCAGGAAAATTCAAACTCACAACTGCGTTGACATCGACTTGTGCTTCTCATACTGATCTTGGAATTTCCTCTGACAATCGCACTCCGTTTGGGCTTCCATATCGCTTTTGGACGGCGCGCTCGGCAGGAAAATTCAAACTCACAACTGCGTTGACATCGACTTGTGCTTCTCATACTGATCTCGGAATTTCCTCTGACAATCGCAATGGTCTGCGTCTGACGATGCGTAAATGGTTGACTGACTCGTATATGACGGACTTACTGTTCATAATGGCTTATCGAGGGCTTCGTGATGACTCTCCAATGATGAGACGACGCGTGGCGGGCGTAAATCGACGGTTACATCGTAATTTCGCGGAAAAAGACTCGATACAATACTAATGACTCATTTAAACAACAAATCGCAAATGGAAAAAGGCGTTGACGACGCTCCTGTCTGGATTGTGGTCGACACCGGTGAACAAACACGCGAAATTTTACTAAAATTTAAGAAATAAAATAAAATGATTTAAATCATGATTAGACGTGGCTCGCGCCACGTCACACTGCACACCGAATCCGTGCTCGCTGTTTCGTGCTAAAAAACATGGATACATGCACTCACGTCTTCAGGAGAGTTGACCGTGTCAAAAAAGCCCTTGAACCACCCTACTCGGGACCTCATAAGGTGCTACTCATAAGGTACACTTTGTCGACGACCGACCAAAACACGAGGGGGGGAGTGGATGTGGGGTCGCAACCCACTCTAGTTCCGCCACCGACCGCAGAGCGCATCGATCTCTCTCCACGCAGGGTTACCTTCCGCGCACCCAATCACGAGTAATCAAGCCGTGTGTGTGTAGTTGGTACCTCTGCTTATAGAGCTCCGCCCACGCTACAGCTGTGGCGGGAACGAGACTCTTTATTATTATTATTATATCTTGATACTAAAAACTTCCTACTACGCCATTTTCTGTGCCATTGAATAAAAATAAGTTTTAGAACATAAAAGGTGTTGGGAGTTGAAATATTCCACCTCACATCTAACTGTGGACCTTCTCTGCCTTCGGAGTGAAGGAATACCACACGTCTACCAAATGGCAACGCTGGTCAATGCGTACACCAGCTGCTGCAATGGTGTGCAAAAACAATGCTCCAGGACACTGAATCAACGCTCATCACCGCGAAAATATTCTAGAAAAGTTCCTTGGCGACACGAAGCTCACACGAACGGGGGACATACTACCTCAGCGAACCGACTCGACATTGATTTTCAGTTTTGTGTGGGGAAACGACGGTAACTCGACGTCGATTATTTCAAAACATCGACGCTTCGATTGATGCTGATTCTAGGTTCAATAAAAGTTCACGAAATAATACAAAACACGAATGTAATTAGTATAAATATCAATGTGATCCAATTCCAAATACAGTTTTCAAAGAATATTTATATTTCCAAATAAAGACGTAAGTTTTACTTTCCCGAGAAAAAACGCTCAGATCTAATTTGATCAAAATGAATTCAATTTGATCTATTTTAATCAAATTAGATCAGTTTTGATTCGAAATCAATCCCCGGTAATAGCAGTTCTGATTTGCTTAGATCCAATTGGATCAAATTTGATCGAATCAAATCGAATGATATTTTCCGCTTATTCCGTCATAATTTATTTTGATCAAATTAAATCAAATTGGATCAAGTTTAATTGGTTTGGTATGGATAATTATTTATGAAGAACGCCCTTATTTTAACTGGCCAATAGCATAAAATTAAATTAAATACGGTACAATCTAACTACAAATCGATAAGAAGTGTGTAATTAAATCTCTGATATATTTCAACAGATAAAACAATTGTTAATATTTTACAAAATATTTTTTATTGCCGTAGGACATTTGCATACATATTTTCCTATGCGTATAAGGATGTCTATAGATTGAATATTATCGAGGGTCAAAAGCCCATACTCATTTCCTCTTTTAACAGGAATGATATGCTTGATTACCATCCCCGTTTTTTTATGCGTCACCATTTCATTGTGTTTTACATTCAGACGTTCAAAAACAATATATAAACAGTTATTATTCCTGAGAACCGTAAAAAAAAACCTTATCGAAGCATAAACAGATTCATTGTTATCATAAATAATATGTACATTGCTGCTGTCCGTTTTAGTATCTTTATACATTTGTGACGTGTATTCCTCCCCGTAAATCTTAGCTCGAGAATGAATATTTAGCTGATTGAGATGGAGATCGTTTTCTTCAAGAATTTCATTTTCAGATACTGTGATATTGATACGATTTATTTTCTTCCCAAGTAATAAAAATGCTTTTTTTTCGGAGTTCATCACATTATTGTTATTTTCTTTCTTCAATTCATGTTCTAAAATTGTTACACCTTGAGCAATCATTAGATTATTGATAATTTCTTGGCAAAAATGTTTAGTACCATGAGCAATTCTAATGAGATAACCATTATAATTCTCAAAAGGAAAAGCTGAA
>MVJL01010193.1:0-10675 GCA_002156465.1 Macrocentrus cingulum
ATATAAATAAATCAGTGTACTATGCAACTATGGAGTCAGATATCTAATTATTGTTAGCGTCCATCCCCACTACATTGGTACGTCTATCCCTGCTACGAATGTAGCGGGGATAGACGCTAACAATAATTTAATATCTGACTCCATAATTGCACAGTACACTGATTTATTTATATGTTACAATGGGTGTACACATGCGTTGTCGAGCTGGGTCGACGGGTGACATAAGACTGTCGATCAGTCAATGCGCAGTCGAATATCGAACGACTGTGTGCGCGTGTATGTGTGGCGTCGCCGCCACATAAGTTACTGTAGTGTTTATCTCGTGTATATTAGTTAAATGTGTTCATTGGTTTTTAAATTCATTAAAGTAATATAAAATGCCGCTAACATTTGTGATGTCTCAAAAGGGAAATAAACTGTTGTACATGAGGGTATGTTATACTCCAAAAAACGTATTAACACCAACAATATATTCAGTTGGGCCTTGAGCCTCACAGTAAATAGACGTGTACGCAGTGCAACGTGTTTCGAAGCAATCTAGAAGAGGTTAGGACAAGCGACAGCACCCCGAGTACAACGTCTTGTCTTGGCCAGGATAATTATCCTGCTACCGGAGGAAACTCCACATACCTTCACTAAGAACTGTTTCTGAAAAGAAACCCCTTCAATGATGAACCCAACGTCGAACTTAATCCAACCCTTGGCCCTGAGTCAACAGCAAACAAAGGCAAAACAACACGAGGCAAACCAACATACGGGCAACGCCCAACAGATCACCAGCCAGATAAACTTACTTGCTGCTACTCAACCTACTACCAACTATGCTAGTATCACTAATAACTCTTGGTTCCCAGAAAAAGAACAGCCAAGTGTATGTTACCCCGGAGGATGCAGTCAAAGTACCAGAGTCCTTCTAGGTAACAGCGGACAATATGAACTTCTGGATCTACGTCACAGATGATTCAGTCCATTGCTTAATCTGTAAACAACCGGGCCACATCGCTATCAATTGCCCTAATAATAAAAATCAGACAAACCAGGAGCAACCAAAGTTACCAGACACCCAACAGTTCTCGGTGAGCCAGCCTCCTCCAAATCACAACGTCATCCCGCCGACCCAACCACCTAACCAGGCAACGCAGGCCAACCGGAACCAGAACAAGAGGTCCAAAATCCCACCTAGCGTACCCACACCGCCTCCAAAAATCCCAGAAACGACCAGAGCAGGGAAACGAGCCCTGTCTTCAACAGGAAGTCCCGACCTTGCTTCCGACAAAGACCCCTAGACGACGGAGGACGAGGAGACTCGGTCTGGCATCGGACAGGGAAATGGAGTCGGAAGACGATAGCTCAAAGGAGCAAAAGAAAAAAAAAAGAAAAAAGAAAATAAAACTAAAAACTCTAAGCCCAACGCAAAAAAAACCAAGACGGACTCCATCATAGAAGACGAGAAAATATGGGACACTATCGGCCAAGAATTGAGCGGATTCGAGGCAGGAAAATTCCCCCTGGACGTCGAGCAATTCAGAAATTTTTTCGAGTCTTGCAAAGGACAACAAAACATTAAAGAACTGGCCAACAAATATACCGAGGACCTTCCAAGATTGTTGGACATGTGCACAGAATTTTATCCCATCATGAACCAGAGCATGAAGAACCTCTGTGCACGTCTGATGCGGAAACTCCGAACCCACTGCTCCACTCCGACCTCACCACAGCCATCAACTACCAATTAAATAAAATCCCTACTACATCACATTTAAATATGGACATATTGCAGTGGAACGCAAACGGATTCTATCCATGACAAGAATTCATCAAAAAGCTGATTATGGACTACAACCCTCTATGCATATGCCTACAGGAGACTCACTTCCGTGAGGATCACTGTGCAGACATCAGAGGATACTCCAAATTCTTTAAAAACAGGAAAAAACAACGAAAATGCAGTGGCGGTGTAGCCATATATATCAATTCAGCATCACTTCCTGTTGAACTCCAAATTCAGTCCAAACTTGAGGTAGTCGCAGTAACTGTACAAAATCCACGCAAACTCACAATCTGCAATTTTTACCTACCACCAGGCAGGCCCCTAAACACCATGGACATCGACAGCATAATCTACCAACTGCCAAAACCATTTAGACTACTCGGAGACTTCAACTGCCACCACCAATACTGAGGATCAACACTCAACGACCTACGAGAGACCCAAATAGCCGACTGGCTAGACTCCCAAGACGACATCATAATAAACAACGCTGACTTACCAACGCACTTCAACGACGTCACCGGCCGAACGAGCTGTATCGACCTCTGCCTCTCGTCGCACACTATAGCCACCGACATTAAATGGCATGTCATAGATGATTTCTACAACAGCGACCATTTTCCAATAAAAATCTCGCTCTCGACAGACAACAAAATCCCAGCGACAACAACACCTCCACGCTGGAAAATGAATGAAGCAGACTGGCCAACATTCAAAAACGAATTCGCCTCCAAATTCAAGAATTCAACCTATATTTCACGGAAAACCCGACAATGGACGACATTGTGGACCGGTTTACATCGTACATCCTCCTAGCCGCAGAGAAATCAGTCCCAAAGTCCTCGGGCAAAGGCAAGAGGAGTGATATCACATGGTGGCATGAGCAATGTAAGACAGCAGTGATGGAAGCCAACAGAGCCAGAAGAAAATATCAAAAAACGCGGAAAATGACCAGGACGACAAGATGAAAATTGAATATAAAAGAAAAAAAGCCCTAGTAAAAAGAACAGTTAAAGAGAGCAAAAGGACATCATGGCAAACATTTACCAACTCTATCAACAGTTCGACTCCCTTGAACGTTGTTTGGAAGAAAATAAACTGCATAAAAAACTGCAAACAGCCTTCCAACACAATAGTACTAAAGGATCAACAAGGAACTTCATCAGCAGATCCAGAAACAACGACTCAAGCACTGGCAAACGCCTTCGCAGCCAACTCGAGCTCAGCAAACCACTCACCACTATTCTTACAGCACAAATACATCCAAGAAAGAGACGACAAATTCACGACAGATGACAACTCGATTGCCCCAAGGATCCAAACCTAGCTCTCAAGCTCGACGACAAAGCTATCAGCAACAGCAACACCACGAAAATCCTTGGAATGACTCTAGACAGCAAACTCACATGGGTCTCTCACATCAACAAGCTGGCCACCGAATGCAACAAAAGGCTTAGAATCATCAAAGCACTCTCAGCCATGGACTGGGGAGCAGACCAAAAATGCCTGCTAAACACGTACAGAGCTCTCATACGCTCTAAATTAGACTAAGGAGCCATATTCTACGACACCGCAAAAAATAACTCAGTCAAAAAGAAACTTGAAAGCATCCACAACACAGCCCTCCGGTTGTGCATAGGGGCCTTCAAGTCAAGCCCAATCACAAGCATCGTGGCAGAAGCAGGTGGAACTCCACTGTCTCTCCGACGGAAAAAACAAACAGTGGAACACTGCATCACCGTCAATGCTCACCCAACAAACCCAGCTCACGCATCAATAACTAAATCTCCAGGCCATGACATTGAGTTCATCTTTCGAACCTTATCGAAACCGATAAGAATCCGAGCACAACAATACCTCAAGGACTTCCATACTTAATTCTTCGATCCTGAAGCCAAAGAAAATCAGCGCGTGGCCTCCATGGGAACCGTACTTCCCCACGGTAGACATGGGCATGGCAGACCATCGGAAAGGAGAAACATCAACGACAGTGTATAAAAACCTCTTCTGGCAATACCGGGACAAATATAAGGGATATTCCCACTTCTACACCGATGGATCTGTGAGAGAAGGAAAGACAGGCTATGCGGTAGTGTCTCCACACGGCACGACGCGATTCAGACTCTTTAACCACCACACCATCTTCTCATGGGAAGGAATGGCCCTTATGAAGGCCCTCCAACAGATAGAAACAGACGACTCCATCAACAAAGCAGCAATATTTACCGACTCCCTATCATGCCTAACAGCTATTGCAAATCCTCAAAACACAAATCCTCTTGTCATGGAAATCGCTTAACAGATGAGATCCCTAGAAAACAAAAATAAAATAATCTCCTTGGTATAGATACCAAGCCACATAGGCATCGAACAAAACGAATTGGCAGACGAGGAGGCAAAAAAAGCCACGGAGGAGGAAATCACCACCCACTCCATCTGGGTCCTCCAACACTGGGAGAAGATATCCAACTGGGTCCTCCAATACTGGGTCTCCACATGGAAGGAAGGAAAATCCAAATTACATGAAGTGCGAACAACAGTACTAGATACACTCAAAATCAACCTCTCAAGAAGAGAACGTTCAGTCGTAAATAGGCTACGCATAGGGCACACGAATATCAGCCACATCTACCTGATAGCTAAGGACAAACAAACTCAATGCCCTCACTGCCGACTTAACACCTCTGTGAAGTTAGCCCCACCAAATCATTTTTTTTTATTCTGTATATGCTCATACGTTTGATATTTGTTTGAGAGTGTTTGATAGCTATGTATCGTCGTTTGATAGTTGTTCATTTATTTGTGATAAATTTTTCTTTTTTTTTATATTCAGTTAGCCCCACGAGTTGTTCCAAAAAAATTTTTTAACTGATCATTCGATGCAGAATCACGTAAAGAGGTTTGATAGTACAAATTTAACGTTTAATAGTGGTTTAGTTATACTTAATACTAAAAATAAACATCATACTTCTATAAGAACCTTGATCCCGGGTGTGAAAAAAATTATTTCTACCGTTTATTCAATGCATCATCATAAAAAACATTTAATTATAAAGCATTATTGTTTAACAAATATTTATTTAACATTTTGTTTATAAATCATGATCACTAAAGCAATTCTAACACTTTCGTACGCTTGCACTGTGAAAAAATGGAATATCTATACATGAAAAAAACAAAATATTACATATTTCTACTCTATAATTACAATTTTCCATAATTAAACACTTGATACAATATATTTTAGAAACTAAGTTCAAGTGAAAACATTTTGTTTTCTCCCGCCTTTCAATGGCCTCCATTACATTACCTTGATGCGCGCATCACTCTCTACGCAAGAATGGTGGATAGTCAACTCTATTATTGCAGACACTTTCCTTACTGAGCATTCTCGTTTAATGTATACAGACACATGTTTGTTTGGATACTGACAATGTGGTGGTTTCGAAAGCATTTAACGAAAATTTATAAACGATAGTGTAAAGTTCCTCTCATTTGATGACAAAATAGTTCAAGCAAATAATTACGGTGCCTTAGTAAGAAAAAATTCGGTACATGAGCAGTACCCTGAGTCGATATTTATTATATAATATAACAGAATTTATTCCAAAATCAACCATATATCATGTGGAAAGCTACTTTGCTAGTTTATCTGCATACTGCATACAGTTTCACATAAAGTCTCATACATTTAAATCTTAATAATATATAAAGCCATCATTGGTGCAATAGTCGTATTTGGTTGAATATTATAGTAAACAACGTCTTTGAGACCATCGTAGAACTCCCACTGTGCGTTTGGTCTATAGCAGTATGTAGTAAAGTGCTTCCCTTCTCCGTGTATAACGCCTATCAGTCTGTAAGGTATAAAATTTCATGTACAGTTTAACTATACACAATATTAAAAGTGAATATTACCTGTAACAATTATTTCGGAGATTCATTTCTGCAGGGAATTCTTCCAGCCTAAATGTCTTTGTTTCGTCCCTCTCGAACTGATCTCGTATGTCTAGCTCAATAAATAATTGCGATGAAAACGTATATTCAATCGTTTTCCGCCCATTGCAGCCAACACGTTGGCACATCACATTTTTTATGCCATAAACCGGACGAAATGACTCGTCCCCGAATGCTTTCATACCATTGGAACAAATTACTCGCCAACTAGGTGATATCGTCGTGTATTCAATGCAAGTCTTACTATCACATGCTCTTGATGAGCCCACTCCTGTGCAACTTACGCTAGGAGGCAGGTTCAAGTTTCCCAAGGCATTCGAAATGCTATCCCACGCATCGACATTGACAATTGTTGGAATATTTTCGACGGCTGAAATTGTAATGTTTTTGTAATTCATTCGCAAAATTTCTGTCCGGGCTTAAAGTGTTTCAGTTGCATTTGGTCCGCTTTTTATCACAGTCTTAATGAATTGAATAAATTCATTATGCGATTGCTCTTTTGCCTCACCATAATTTTCAGTGTCAAGGGCATACCTTATTTGTAGTTGAGCTATTGAATCAAATGGGCATGTATATTGTACCTCGACCAACCGTTTAATGGTTCGATTTTTTTGTAATTTAATCTATTCCATTTCTACTGGGCGGCAATGCAGTCCATTTATCAAGAGCAGTCCACTTTTACTGAATCTCAATGTATTTTTCTCTGCAATAGTGGGACAAGGCTTGGAAAATTTCGCTTGTCTCTTATTCTTTTCCTTGCTAGAGTTGAGATGGGATCCTGAAAATAGAAACAATTATTTCATGAAATAAATACCGTTTGTAACATTAAATGACTTTTTCTGAAAAGCCATGCAACATTGGCATCATGTACAGAGAATAATATTCTTACCGACTGGAAAATTAGATCTAGGAGGCGAAATTTCCAGTCGAGAAACTGAATTTCCCATCGGCGGAAGCTCCATCTTGGTATTTATCAAATTGCCTGAATCCTTATTTTCTTTATTTGCAGATTCAATCGCATCAGGGTCAAATTCATCAACA
The DNA here is from genome assembly GCA_002156465.1 of Macrocentrus cingulum. Lineage (NCBI taxonomy): Eukaryota > Metazoa > Arthropoda > Insecta > Hymenoptera > Braconidae > Macrocentrus > Macrocentrus cingulum. Next base: position 6,770 of record MVJL01010193.1, read on the forward strand.
CATTCTGGAGGAGAGCATGAAAAAAACGTATTTAAATTGATTATTTTAACAAAAATTGTATATACTACTAGAGATGGACTTACAGTTTAATTCACCGAAACTATTATTATTTTTTTCTTGCTTGACACGACCTCTCCAATTTTCAAAGCTCATCTGATCAGAGTCATCTAAACATTGTATGCCATTCGCGATTGGCTGTGTCTTTGGTGGAATTGTGAAAGACCTGGGACGTTCATAATCTTCCGAAGGATTAGTCACTGGCTTAATTTTTGATGGATGGGGATTGGTGGATGGTGTGACATCAAGGATTGGTGTGGCATCAAGGAAATTCGTGGACTGACAATCTGCATGATGATTTAAATGACTCGCAACTAATTTAGCACTGCCTTGCTGCTCCAAACATTCCATAGCCACATACCGATGTGGTGCTACTGGACCTCCATATTGTGCCAGCAATCTTTGTTTGCGGTCGCAAAAATGTGCTTCACAGTACGCTGATGAAGCGTGTGGATGTGTACTCCCGAATAACGGAATTATCACGCCGGTCCATAGTGGAAAATCTCTCATTAAATTCTCAAGCCGCTTAAAAAACTTTGGTAAATAATATGGATTGATATCTCCTATCTTCAGCTCCATGCCAACTTTGGCATTATTTTGTATATCCTCAATCCATTTTACAATGCCGTCTGAATCAATATTGCCGTCGTTGTCCTCATTCCGTATATTTGTTTCATCACAGTAATCCTCATCATCTATTTTATTGCACTTTTTGGCAGCAATTTTTGATAATTCTTCCTCGAAATTTTCAAATTTCCACACCGACATGACTTTTTCGAGTTTTCATCGTGCGAATTTGGCAGGTAGATTAGAGTCTTCGATCATTTCGAGTTCTCTGTCGAGGTACCCATCAAACTGATGAATACTCACTACACAAGTTAAGGAAAATAATTCTTTTAAAACGACAAAACTTTGGCAGTCAACCATCAAAGTGATACATCTAATAAAGAAGTCTTTAATTTGCGGGTGGCTGAATGTCTTGAAGTACTCCCATTGTGTGACAGCGCGCACTAGGTGAGCAACATCTATCCGAATATATGTCACTGCAGGTCTAGAGAACGCTGACTGACTATCGCGAGTTGCCCGTACCTCCGCTGCAAAACAACTTTCAACGTACAATTTTAAACTCTGTTGATTACAACTAAATGCCAAGGCATTTAGCAATGCCTTGGAGTAGTCGCAAACTGCTTCAGGCGGTATGGGTACTCCAGTCCGAATCCATTGTTTCAACCACATAGTTAAAAACTCGGTGTCATGGTGCTCTGACAGTAGCTGCCACACGGCAGTCGTGGCTCCTCCAAAGTTAATGACGACGGCATACAGAAAAATACTTCCTGATTTTTTGTTTACTCCTCGATGCAATTCGGTCACTACGCCGCCAGTCGCGTCTACGGATATGAAGGCAGCACGTCTGTGTAATCGCACATACTGCATGTAGACGTGTTTTTGCAATTTAAGACCGTAAATAACAAAAAATCGATCTGAGCCTGTATCCTTTATGGCACCACCATACTTTGGATCATGTTTCATTTCATCCAATCGTCGCACTACATCTCTTCCATCCAATTTTTTGATACCCAGATTGTCATCAAGTCTTTCTTCACTTGTCTCAAAACATTGGCTGAGTAAACGTTGGCAGGTTCAGTTTCATCGTAATGCATTTTTTTTTATCTCGCCCTTCCTCCATCCAATAACGCCCTTTTTCCCACTAACCTCTTCGCCTACTAGTTTCCTTTTGGTCCCTTTTAAATGTTGTTTTACAAGATCGTGGGCTTTTTGAGAAGTGTTCTTCGTGTAAACCTTGAGTTCAACGTCGGCTCCATCAGCAGGTTCAGTATCTAACACTCCAATAAATTTATTAACGCATTTATCACTCCTGCAGTATCCCTCAATTCGAAGATAGTATCGACTGTGCGCTCCGGGGTTAATTTTAGCACGGTTAATAAAAAAGCACATCGTGTTCGAAACTGTGTTTGAAAAGTATCAAAAAGCGAATCAGTCCATGCATTTGGTCCCAAAATGGAATAATCCCTGTTTTTATAAACAGTAGTTTTTAGATCGAATGACTTCCAAACGTCATTTTCAATTAAAAGAAGGAAATCAGGCTTCTTTTCATAATCCGGATCACTATTTGACAAGTCTAAGGTGTCATTAAAACAAGAGTTGTTTTTCGAAGTATCGGAGGCAGTGACGTCAGCTACTGAACACTTCAAGACAAAACTATTTATATTTAATTTTTCTCTAAGCAAAGACAGCACGTTCTTGCGATTCACGTTCACTTGATTATAAAAATTTTCGGGTGACCATTTTCGTTGGCAGTCAAGACTCATTGACTTCCATACTTGAGCCGGATATTTTGGAAATCCTCCGTTTTGAAAATGCTCTGAATACTTCATAAGAATTGTCAGGACTTCGTCGGTAGTCAGACGAGGTGCAGGTGGCATCCAGAAATAATAAAATGGTGTTAGAAATAACACTTAACCTCGGGATGAATTATTATGGCGTAATAGAGATATCTTGCACCGAAACACATAAAGATGATTTTTTTAACAACAAAATGAGACTTACCGTAATTATTGGTTTGAACTATTTTGTCATCAAATGAGAGGAACTTTACACTATCGTTTATAAATTTTCTTTAAATGCTTTCGAAACCACCATATTGTCAGTATCCAAACAAACATGTGTCTGTATACATTAAACGAGAATGCTCGGTAAGGTAAGTATCTGCAATAATAGAGTTGACTGTATCCACCATTCTTGCGTAGAGAGTGATGCGCTCATCAAGGTAATGTAATGGAGGCCATTGAAAGGCGGGAAAAACAAAATGTTTTTACTTGAACTTAGTTTCTAAAATATATTGTATCAAGTGTTTAAGGCTCCGCCACCCCGAGATAATGCAGAGTACGGGAAAAACAAAATGTTTTTACTTGAACTTAGTTTCTAAAATATATTGTATCAAGTGTTTAAGGCTCCGCCACCCCGAGATAATGCAGAGTAAGTGCTTTTTGCGCCCTCACTATCTGTGGCGGGTCGCGTAACCTTTATGCCATCCCCTCCTTGCTAAGTGCTTTTTGCGCCCTCACTATCTGTGGCGGGTCGCGTAACCTTTATGCCATCCCCTCCTTGCTAAAGCAAGGGCGTTGCGGGAGAGAGTGTTTTTCGGGAGCTTCGAGGGCGCCACTATTTCTTGAAATTTACCAATGTTTTCTCTGTCGTTGTGTTGACAGATGTAAACATTGGTAAACATAACCTCTACTGGACTCGGTAAGCAGCAGGATTTGGACATGAAATTTACCAATGTTTTCTCTGTCGTTGTGTTGACAGATGTAAACATTGGTAAACATAACCTCTACTGGACTCGGTAAGCAGCAGGATTTGGACGAGATGAATATTAAGATTATCAGGCACACCCTTTACCAGTAAAGTAACGTCCTGAACGCGTTCGGAGCAGACACCAACAGTAGTGTGAGGATTTGGACGAGATGAATATTAAGATTATCAGGCACACCCTTTACCAGTAAAGTAACGTCCTGAACGCGTTCGGAGCAGACACCAACAGTAGTGTGGAGCGGTTTTTGCAGCTCAAATTTCAAGCCGGTATAATTGGCAAGATCTGACATTGTACTGCACAATGTCAATGCCACACTCAGAGTCAGTGAATGCAAAATAAAGATAAACTAATTTAATGATTTTATGTAAGCTACATCAAATAATTCAAGTTCATTTATTAGGTAGTTATGCCTTATTTCGTAAAACTTTAGCATTTGTAGATGCTTCTTCGTGGTTTCGCAGTGTTTTAGCAATTGTTTTTAATTCTGTGTCCATTTCCAAAGTTGTTTCATCAAC
>MVJL01010195.1:0-10576 GCA_002156465.1 Macrocentrus cingulum
TCCCAAATGTTTCAAATATTTTTACACAAATATCTCGACGAATTCCAAGTTGTAAATGTATGAATTTTCTATTTTTATTCTCTACTGTGTCATTTTATACCATTAAAAAGAAAACTATCTGTTGATTATTTTTTTTATATGCCAATTTTGACATTTAAAAAGCGCGCAGTTTATTTCATCGAGTGCTCGCGCACCGGCTGCGTAAATATATGAGAGAGAGAAAGTGAGTTTCCGGCTTCACCCTCTCTCTCGCTTTGACTGATATTGCCGCTGAACTGTATAGATATATATAGTGAACGTTCTCGAAGCCGCACAATGGCTGAAAATGGCGTACAATATTCTCCTCATGGATTTGGTGTCGTCCCTGGAAATTAACTGTATAGATATATATAGTGAACGTTCTCGAAGCCGCACAATGGCTGAAAATGGCGTACAATATTCTCCTCATGGATTTGGTGTCGTCCCTGGAAATTAATTGAATATCTTGTCAAGTTGGGCTGAATCAATAAGAAAAAATATCACCAGTGCGTCGGAATAACATCTGGACGGGTATTGTCTATAAATTCAGAGTCAGCAAAGCAGTCCTTGGCAAGTATCATCAAATCAATAAGAAAAAATATCACCAGTGCGTCGGAATAACATCTGGACGGGTATTGTCTATAAATTCAGAGTCAGCAAAGCAGTCCTTGGCAAGTATCATCTATAAATTCGTGGTCAGCAAGGTTACCAGCACCGGCAACGATGACGTCGTACATAAATTGATGATCAGAGTCAGCAAAGCAGTCCTTGGCAAGTATCATCTATAAATTCGTGGTCAGCAAGGTTACCAGCACCGGCAACGATGACGTCGTACATAAATTGATGGCAGGTGAGTTTGAACCATTTGTTAGAGCGAAAATAATCAAGTTGTTGAAAAAAATGAACGATAAAATCGAGGTTGATAATCTAGACACTAGTTAACCTCAAGTAAATACCTTACCTCCATGACATTTTCCTGGTTGCAGATTGATAACACTGTCCTGATTTTTGTACGTGCTTATTGCTGTTTGATTGCGTCTCAAAATGTCTGAGCAATCGTCATTTCGGATCCACTGTCTGACATCCAAAGACCCCGAGTCTGCCTGCTGCGAATGTAAAGGTCCGCTCCAGGAGGGCAATCTTCAGATCTCAATAACAGATTCTCAGGGCAAACTGTCTGACATCCAAAGACCCCGAGTCTGCCTGCTGCGAATGTAAAGGTCCGCTCCAGGAGGGCAATCTTCAGATCTCAATAACAGATTCTCAGGGCAAGAAAAAATGCTACGACTTGGAGTGCTTCGTAAAGGATCGGGCAAAATATAAATTCTTCAAGAGTGGAAACTGTCTCCCGGGCTTTGAGGATCTCAAAGCCATACGACTTGGAGTGCTTCGTAAAGGATCGGGCAAAATATAAATTCTTCAAGAGTGGAAACTGTCTCCCGGGCTTTGAGGATCTCAAAGCCGCCGACAAGAGGACGGTAAACCAGGCCCTACCATTGATTGAAGACCCCGAAAAGACAAGAAAACGTAAGGCTAGCGATCTGGACGAGGTAGAACCTGAGGATCAAGGTGAGAAGTCTGACATCCAAAGACCCCGAGTCTGCCTGCTGCGAATGTAAAGGTCCGCTCCAGGAGGGCAATCTTCAGATCTCAATAACAGATTCTCAGGGCAATAAAAAATGCTACGACTTGGAGTGCTTCGTAAAGGATCGGGCAAAATATAAATTCTTCAAGAGTAAATCTTCAGATCTCAATAACAGATTCTCAGGGCAATAAAAAATGCTACGACTTGGAGTGCTTCGTAAAGGATCGGGCAAAATATAAATTCTTCAAGAGTGGAAACTGTCTCCCGGGCTTTAAGAGTCTCAAAGCCGCCGACAAGAGGACGGTAAACCAGGCCCTACCATTGATTGAAGACCCCGAAAAGACAAGAAAACGTAAGGCTAGCGATCTGGACGAGGTAGAACCTGAGGATCGAGGTAAGAATAGAGACTTGGCTTAGATGTACAATGAATTAAAAAAGTCTGAATACAAAAACATTGTTTAATTCAATTTTAACAGAAAAAAAAAAAAAAAAAAAAAAGAAATCATCGGGTATGGAAGTTGTTGATGAGTCCGTATCGATGACTTCGGACGACTCGTTATATTCATGCGTCACACCAGAACCAGTGAGTTATTATTAGTTATGGATAAACAATCACATATCAATATACAATTGTTTGCTGTTGAAATTCCAGATGAACACAGGCAGTTTCGATTTTGCGGTAGTTTCAACGCAACCGAACTATATCGATAAGACTATGCTGGTTGCTCAGGTCCACAATGCTTCGGATGTAACATTACTTACTGCCCCGAGGCGATGGGGAAAGTCGGTTGGAATTAGTTCCCTTAAATATTTTTATCAAATCCAAACGAAGCCCAGTGGAGAGAAAATGACGGGCGTCAACATCCTCGAGGATAATACCCTTGTCAAGGATACATCGAATTACCTGTTGTTTGAGCGAACTATGCTGGAACGTGTACAGCCTGGTGTGATGAAACATCTCGGCAAGTATCCTGTGATTTGGATAGAATTCAGAGGGAATGTGACAAACGGCGAAGACGCCTTATCCAACTGTCGTGAGGCAATTCACTATGCCTATACAGAACACGCATACCTCAAAGACAGTAAAGAACTTGACGAAGGCAACATTGAGTCCTTTAAAGAGTGGTGTCACACAAAAAAATATAAAGAGAAAAATTGGAATGATGTTACTTCAAGTGTAAAAGAACTTTCTCAATACTTACGCAAGCATTGGGGAAGAAATTGCGTTATTCTCATGGACGAGTATGATGCGATAACTATGAGTTTACTCAGTTCAGAAACTCTTACGTCCAACGAATTTAAGCTCATTCAAAGAAACATGACCAGGATGTTAGCGGACACATTCAAGGGCAATGAATTTCTGTACAAAGGATTTCTCACTGGGATTTTGTTTGTTCCGGAAATATGTTCCGAGCTGACTCATGTAGATCTGTGCCGATTTTCGTCGTCGCACAAGTTCACTAAATACTATGGCCTAGCGGAAGCGGAAGTGAAACAGTTGTTGACTCTAAATGGAGTTTCGAACAAATTGAAATCCGTTCGTGCTTTCTATAACGGATATGTTACACGCAGAGGCGACTCGTATTACTGCCCTTGGTCAATTATCAAGTACCTCAGCGACGAGAAAAAAAGGTTGAGGAGCTACTGCTGCGATTCGGGCGCCATTTTCCTTTTGTATGAATCGTTTTCGAACCCTACGATCAGGAAGATGATCCACGAATTAATCAATGGTCAAGCCGTTACAGTTTCAGTACTTCAAGATTTGAAGCTGCAGGATTTTGAGGACGTCCAAGAGTTCCTACGGGATCCGAGAAGTAACAGCCCAATCGACGTGGTACTTTCCATGTTTCTGGATCAGGGGTGCCTCACGTCCGTGGATGTATCCGCAAAACCAATCGGCGACACTATTCGAAACCTCAAGCCTGATGTACCTCGTCAATTGAAGATACCAAATGAGGAGATTCGAGATCATTTCCGAGACCAGATGTTTCGGTACGCTAAGAAAGCTCATGCTAGCTTGCGAGCCGAATTGAGGGCATTGGAAGAATCGTTTCGTGACATCTTCACAAACGTAAATTCGGCTAAAAAGTTGCGTGCCGCACTCGAACAATTTATATCCGCCATGGAAGAACTGGTCAAGGCTGCATTTCCAGATGAAAAACTCATAAATCATGAGGTGATCAGAGATTTCTTGATTATCGCAACCTTCCCCGTTTGTCCCAAATTCTATCCTGAATATGATGTTAAAAGCTCGGATGTTCCAGATGGGGGAAAAGTCGACTATTGCTCAATCTATGACGAATGCGGCAAAAAAATTGCATTGATATTAGAAATTAAAGTGAATGCCGATACTGCTGCAGCGAAAAAACAAATTATTGACAAGCATTATTTTCGCGCACTAGATGCGGAAATGCTGAAGGGAGCTCAAGAAGCAATTATCATGGGTTTGTGTGTCAGTAACCCAACTAAATCTCAGAAGATTCCGTGGAAAGTTGAATTGATATACACGCTACGGGGTGGTTCTCCAAATACAACTGAAACGTATGAGAACAAAACGTGGACAGTTGTTGAAGCGGTACCACGCCCCAACGAATAGTTGCCCTTCATCACAGTTTTTGATAAAAAGTATTATTATTTTGTTAAATCAAGTCCTAGTTGGATATCTAAAATCCTTTGTGGGTGTGCCAGGACTTTTCGTATTTAAGGATATTCATCAATAAATAGTTAGTGAGGATAAAAAATGGTAAAATAAAAGATTCAAATGATTGTTAATTCACAAATAAAACTTGAAATTTTTTGTTATCTGGAAATAATGACTACAATTTCATATAGCCAAGTTAACACAATACCTCTTACCCTTAGGTATTCATTTTTACCCTAGAATTATTAATTAAGATAATTCTTTGCGTTCCATCGCATCACTGAAACTGAGAGGATTTTCTTTGATTTATTCAGTGACACCTCTGCAACTAAGGGAGATAACAAAAAATATGAGAATTTATTTTAGAGTATGAAATTTTTTTCCAAATCTCTCGTCATTTTTGGAAAATATGAATTAAAAAAAAACCAGTATTATCTCGGAAAATTGCTAGGAAAAAAAATTATCTTCAAATGTTTTTTATTGACGTTGGAATTGTAAATAATTTATTAATGACATTGCTTTCACTTATTTAACGAGTTTTCTAAGATATCCAAAAAAAAAAGCACGAAAACGTGTTGAACTTTCTGATTAATCATGTTAAGAAGATAATAGTTAATAATTATATGCCCGTTTTAGGGTTCGTAAAACGATATGCTATGCTACAAAACTTTTGTACATTGTACAATGATCATAAAGCTCTCCTTATAAAAAAGATTTTTTTTTTCTTCAGAATTGTTTTTTGAAAGAGTTTTTTTTATACGCAACTGGGCATAATCGTGTCCGCGTGTGTAATTGGTGGGACATGGGAGATTACTCAACACTTTTCCATTGCTCCTTTTTGACTCTCGCAAAAAAAAAAATGTTTGCAGTCCCATTACGCCAGTAGACAGCCAGTTTGAACGTCTAAAAATAATATCAAATGGCTAAAAATAATCAAAACAATTATTACCAAGTGCGGCAACCATCAACATTCATCCAGAACCAACAGATAATGCAAGAAAGAGTGTAAACAAAAATTAGATGGTTAATGTAAACATGAATGTTAGAAGTGAAAAATACAAAAAAATTGTTAAATTTGCCATGGGATACGACTGTTTGAAAATTTCTAAATAGGATTTTTTTTTTCTCGTTCAAATATTTGAAAAAATATTCCAGATATATTATATATTTTATGAGTTTAAATAAGTTAATAAATGGAAATTATTATAAAAATATTGACTACATTCGGTAAATTCTGGTTCCCAAATGTTTCAAATATTTTTACACAAATATCTCGACGAATTCCAAGTTGTAAACGTATGAATTTTCTATTTTCATTCTCCACTTTGTCATTTTATACAAAAAAAAAAAAAAACTATCTGTTTATTGTTTTTTTTTTATGGCAATTTTGACATTTAAAAAGCGCGCAGTTTATTTCATCGAGTGCGCGCGCACCGGCTGCGTAAATAAGAGAGAGAGAAAGTGAGTTTCCGGCTTCACCCTCTCTCTCGCTTTGACTGCGTTATTGCCGCTGAACTGTATAGATATATATAGTGAACGTTCTCGAAGCCGCACAATGGCTGAAAATGGCGTACAATATTCTCCTCATGGATTTGGTGTCGTCCCTGGAAATTAATTGAATATCTTGTCAAGTTGGGCTGAATCAATAAGAAAAAATATCACCAGTGCGTCGGAATAACATCTGGACGGGTATTGTCTATAAATTCAGAGTCAGCAAAGCAGTCCTTGGCAAGTATCATCTATAAATTCGTGGTCAGCAAGGTTACCAGCACCGGCAACGATGACGTCGTACATAAATTGATGGCAGGTGAGTTTGAACCATTTGTTAGAGCGAAAATAATCAAGTTGTTGAAAAAAATGAACGATAAAATCGAGGTTGATAATCTAGACACTAGTTAACCTCAAGTAAATACCTTACCTCCATGACTGAATCAATTTTCCTGGTTGCAGATTGATAACACTGTCCTGATTTTTATACGTGCTTATTGCTGTTTGATTGCGTCTCAAAATGTCTGAGCAATCGTCATTTCGGATCCACTGTCGGACATCCAAAGACCCCGAGTCTGCCTGTCGCAAATGTAAAGGTCGGCTCCAGGAGGGCAGTCTTCAGATCTCAATAACAGATTCTCAGGGCAAGAAAAAATGCTACGACTTGGAGTGCTTCGTAAAGGATCGGGCAAAATATAAATTCTTCAAGAATGGAAACGGTCTCCCGGGCTTTGAGGATCTCAAAGCTGCTGACAAGAGGACGGTAAACAAGGCCCTACCATTGATTAAAGACCCCGAAAAGACAAGAAAACGTAAGGCTAGCGATCTGGACGAGGTAGAACCTGAGGATCAAGGTGAGAATAGAGACTTGGCTTAGATGTACAATGAATTAAAAAAGTCTGAATACAAAAACATTGTTTAATTCAATTTTAACAGAAAAAAAAAAAAAAAAAAAAAAGAAATCATCGGGTATGGAAGTTGTTGATGAGTCCGTATCGATGACTTCGGACGACTCGTTATATTCATGCGTCACACCAGAACCAGTGAGTTATTATTAGTTATGGATAAACAATCACATATCAATATACAATTGTTTGCTGTTGAAATTCCAGATGAACACAGGCAGTTTCGATTTTGCGGTAGTTTCAACGCAACCGAACTATATCGATAAGACTATGCTGGTTGCTCAGGTCCACAATGCTTCGGATGTAACATTACTTACTGCCCCGAGGCGATGGGGAAAGTCGGTTGGAATTAGTTCCCTTAAATATTTTTATCAAATCCAAACGAAGCCCAGTGGAGAGAAAATGACGGGCGTCAACATCCTCGAGGATAATACCCTTGTCAAGGATACATCGAATTACCTGTTGTTTGAGCGAACTATGCTGGAACGTGTACAGCCTGGTGTGATGAAACATCTCGGCAAGTATCCTGTGATTTGGATAGAATTCAGAGGGAATGTGACAAACGGCGAAGACGCCTTATCCAACTGTCGTGAGGCAATTCACTATGCCTATACAGAACACGCATACCTCAAAGACAGTAAAGAACTTGACGAAGGCAACATTGAGTCCTTTAAAGAGTGGTGTCACACAAAAAAATATAAAGAGAAAAATTGGAATGATGTTACTTCAAGTGTAAAAGAACTTTCTCAATACTTACGCAAGCATTGGGGAAGAAATTGCGTTATTCTCATGGACGAGTATGATGCGATAACTATGAGTTTACTCAGTTCAGAAACTCTTACGTCCAACGAATTTAAGCTCATTCAAAGAAACATGACCAGGATGTTAGCGGACACATTCAAGGGCAATGAATTTCTGTACAAAGGATTTCTCACTGGGATTTTGTTTGTTCCGGAAATATGTTCCGAGCTGACTCATGTAGATCTGTGCCGATTTTCGTCGTCGCACAAGTTCACTAAATACTATGGCCTAGCGGAAGCGGAAGTGAAACAGTTGTTGACTCTAAATGGAGTTTCGAACAAATTGAAATCCGTTCGTGCTTTCTATAACGGATATGTTACACGCAGAGGCGACTCGTATTACTGCCCTTGGTCAATTATCAAGTACCTCAGCGACGAGAAAAAAAGGTTGAGGAGCTACTGCTGCGATTCGGGCGCCATTTTCCTTTTGTATGAATCGTTTTCGAACCCTACGATCAGGAAGATGATCCACGAATTAATCAATGGTCAAGCCGTTACAGTTTCAGTACTTCAAGATTTGAAGCTGCAGGATTTTGAGGACGTCCAAGAGTTCCTACGGGATCCGAGAAGTAACAGCCCAATCGACGTGGTACTTTCCATGTTTCTGGATCAGGGGTGCCTCACGTCCGTGGATGTATCCGCAAAACCAATCGGCGACACTATTCGAAACCTCAAGCCTGATGTACCTCGTCAATTGAAGATACCAAATGAGGAGATTCGAGATCATTTCCGAGACCAGATGTTTCGGTACGCTAAGAAAGCTCATGCTAGCTTGCGAGCCGAATTGAGGGCATTGGAAGAATCGTTTCGTGACATCTTCACAAACGTAAATTCGGCTAAAAAGTTGCGTGCCGCACTCGAACAATTTATATCCGCCATGGAAGAACTGGTCAAGGCTGCATTTCCAGATGAAAAACTCATAAATCATGAGGTGATCAGAGATTTCTTGATTATCGCAACCTTCCCCGTTTGTCCCAAATTCTATCCTGAATATGATGTTAAAAGCTCGGATGTTCCAGATGGGGGAAAAGTCGACTATTGCTCAATCTATGACGAATGCGGCAAAAAAATTGCATTGATATTAGAAATTAAAGTGAATGCCGATACTGCTGCAGCGAAAAAACAAATTATTGACAAGCATTATTTTCGCGCACTAGATGCGGAAATGCTGAAGGGAGCTCAAGAAGCAATTATCATGGGTTTGTGTGTCAGTAACCCAACTAAATCTCAGAAGATTCCGTGGAAAGTTGAATTGATATACACGCTACGGGGTGGTTCTCCAAATACAACTGAAACGTATGAGAACAAAACGTGGACAGTTGTTGAAGCGGTACCACGCCCCAACGAATAGTTGCCCTTCATCACAGTTTTTGATAAAAAGTATTATTATTTTGTTAAATCAAGTCCTAGTTGGATATCTAAAATCCTTTGTGGGTGTGCCAGGACTTTTCGTATTTAAGGATATTCATCAATAAATAGTTAGTGAGGATAAAAAATGGTAAAATAAAAGATTCAAATGATTGTTAATTCACAAATAAAACTTGAAATTTTTTGTTATCTGGAAATAATGACTACAATTTCATATAGCCAAGTTAACACAATACCTCTTACCCTTAGGTATTCATTTTTACCCTAGAATTATTAATTAAGATAATTCTTTGCGTTCCATCGCATCACTGAAACTGAGAGGATTTTCTTTGATTTATTCAGTGACACCTCTGCAACTAAGGGAGATAACAAAAAATATGAGAATTTATTTTAGAGTATGAAATTTTTTTCCAAATCTCTCGTCATTTTTGGAAAATATGAATTAAAAAAAAACCAGTATTATCTCGGAAAATTGCTAGGAAAAAAAATTATCTTCAAATGTTTTTTATTGACGTTGGAATTGTAAATAATTTATTAATGACATTGCTTTCACTTATTTAACGAGTTTTCTAAGATATCCAAAAAAAAAAGCACGAAAACGTGTTGAACTTTCTGATTAATCATGTTAAGAAGATAATAGTTAATAATTATATGCCCGTTTTAGGGTTCGTAAAACGATATGCTATGCTACAAAACTTTTGTACATTGTACAATGATCATAAAGCTCTCCTTATAAAAAAGATTTTTTTTTTCTTCAGAATTGTTTTTTGAAAGAGTTTTTTTTATACGCAACTGGGCATAATCGTGTCCGCGTGTGTAATTGGTGGGACATGGGAGATTACTCAACACTTTTCCATTGCTCCTTTTTGACTCTCGCAAAAAAAAAAATGTTTGCAGTCCCATTACGCCAGTAGACAGCCAGTTTGAACGTCTAAAAATAATATCAAATGGCTAAAAATAATCAAAACAATTATTACCAAGTGCGGCAACCATCAACATTCATCCAGAACCAACAGATAATGCAAGAAAGAGTGTAAACAAAAATTAGATGGTTAATGTAAACATGAATGTTAGAAGTGAAAAATACAAAAAAATTGTTAAATTTGCCATGGGATACGACTGTTTGAAAATTTCTAAATAGGATTTTTTTTTTCTCGTTCAAATATTTGAAAAAATATTCCAGATATATTATATATTTTATGAGTTTAAATAAGTTAATAAATGGAAATTATTATAAAAATATTGACTACATTCGGTAAATTCTGGTTCCCAAATGTTTCAAATATTTTTACACAAATATCTCGACGAATTCCAAGTTGTAAACGTATGAATTTTCTATTTTAGACTACATTCGGTAAATTCTGGTTCCCAAATGTTTCAAATATTTTTACACAAATATCTCGACGAATTCCAAGTTGTAAACGTATGAATTTTCTATTTTCATTCTCCACTTTGTCATTTTATACAAAAAAAAAAAAAAACTATCTGTTTATTGTTTTTTTTTTATGGCAATTTTGACATTTAAAAAGCGCGCAGTTTATTTCATCGAGTGCGCGCGCACCGGCTGAAAAAAAAAACTATCTGTTTATTGTTTTTTTTTTATGGCAATTTTGACATTTAAAAAGCGCGCAGTTTATTTCATCGAGTGCGCGCGCACCGGCTGCGTAAATAAGAGAGAGAGAAAGTGAGTTTCCGGCTTCACCCTCTCTCTCGCTTTGACTGCGTTATTGCCGCTGAACTGTATAGATATATATAGTGAACGTTCTCGAAG